>JAWPHD010022810.1:0-23966 GCA_037043455.1 Cyrtodaria siliqua | reverse complement strand
GGATGGGAGTGGGGGTGGGAGTGGGGGCGGTGGAGGGAGGAGGGAGCCCATGCCCCAATATGGGTGAAGTATGAATAAGATGCATAATGCTATAAGAAATCCCAAACCAAATGTATAGATATTAACATGCTTACATGCAAACCTAGATCTACCTTTAATCACAATTTTGGTTCCATGTAGCCCAGAATTTGCAGAAGACAAAATTACTGACTCAACCTTTACAACATATGTTCTATAAGGAAACCAATTCCAACATTTAGTTCAGCTAGGACAAGAAATGCAAGAGATATAAACCTGTAAACACAGCTTACACGCAAATTTGATGTGAAACAAGACACATTTTAAGGGCTATCAGAAGTTGGGTTCCCTGGGAGCCTAGGGATTACAGGAACCAAAATTACTTAAGCAGCCCTTAAGATAATGCTAAAAGGAAGGTAATGACCAAATTTAGTTGTGCTAGGGTAAGAATTGTAAGAGATATAGACTTGTAAACACAGCTTACACGCACAATTTGATGTGGAATGGGACACATTTTATGGGCTATCATCATTTGGGTTCCATGGAGCCCATGGGTTACAGGAACCAAATTTGTTTATGCAGCCCTTAAGATAATGCTATTAGGAAGCCCATGGCCAAATTTGGTTGTGCTAGGATAAGAATTGTAAGAGATATAGACTTGTAAACACAGCTTACACGCAAACCCTGATGTGGGACGTCGACGCCAACGTCAACGTCAACGCCGACGCCGGGGTGATTACGTCTTATTCTTCGAATAGTCAAGCTAATAAAAATTAATCATAATCTATGTACATACTGCCAACAAGCAGAAACTGTAATCCATATGTTATGGAAATGTCAAGCAACTCAGATTGTTCTAAATCAAGTTAAAATATGGTTATCAGCCCATAACATTACATTATTATTTACAGAAGAGCTATTTATTTTTAAATTGGAAATGCCTATTCTCCAGCCGATTTACAAATTATGCTAGAAATTAAATAGTACGTGTATTCATCAAAGCACTTAAATAAACTCGTGTCAATCATCGCTTTACAAAGCAGACTAAGATACCAGTATAAATCTCTTAAAAGTATCGCTACCAAAAATAATAAAATAAATTTATTTACACAAATGTGGCAAAAAAACGTGAAAATAATAGTTTAAATCCTTAAAACGTACAAAAAACAACAAACACTTGACTGAAAGACCAAGATGCTGACAGTTGAACATTTCTAAAATGGACTAAATGAATAAAAAATTGCCCATCTAAGAGAACATATTCTACTTCAGAAAAACTAGTCAGTCTTCCGTTCCTCATATGTACATGTATATTATTATATATATATTTTTTTTAATTAGGTACATATTCATAATATATACAAAAAAAACACCAAAACTCATTCTACAAATAATTAACCTTGACGTATTAATATACATGTTTTGTTTATATGTATCAGATAATATGTATTAAGATATCTGAATAAATGGGTTATCAGAAGATAACTGAAAAAAAAAAAATATATATATTCGTGGGGATTTAATTTCGTGGATTTCGAGGTTGATCCTAACCACGAAATCAAATCCCCCCGAATGTTTAATGCCCAGAAGTTTGAATAATGTGTACAAAAACGGCCTTGATTTGGAATCCGTAATGTGCAGTACCGTATAGCAGTTTTTGACTCATGATTTAGTCAATAACTATTGAATCAGGTTGTATGTTTTCAGAAACAAAGGGGGTGGGGGTTTGCGGTATAGGTTCAAGTTACTATTGTGCATTTTGTGATTGATTAGATGAAATAAATGAAATATTCTATTCTATTCATTCTATTCCACTGATATATAGATAAAGTACCTCGAGAGTGATTGGAAACCGTTCGCAATTCTAAACAGAGATGATAGAATACAGAAGTTAACCGAGTCGCAAGTTTAAACTATTTAAGAAATGTGGCCAAAACTATATCGTATACAACCTGGACATGAGCAAAATTGTGATTTTACCAAATACAATCATTTTATGATCATTCTGCATAAGCAATATGTGCGCTCTTGAATGGGAACTGTCGGCTTCCGTCAGTTCAAATACAACACAGTAGTATACTACAATAGCATGGAGAGCAACATTACCAGTCTAGATTTACTATATTATTTGCAATAATACCAATTCTTCCATGACCTTGACATTGAGTTCAAGGTCATGCTTAGTAGAACGTTTGTTACAATCTGATTTATATGGAATTTCCACGTTATCTTGTATTCTATTGTACATACAATTTTAATAAGACAGCCAGTATAAACAAACATCATTAGTTAATTATTTTTTTCAAAGCAATGACTTTCTACGGTCTTTCGGTAGGGCCACCGCAATATTGCTCCTTCGAGGTAAAAACGCGACAACGCGAGGCCACGATGGTGACAAATTGAAGATACTATGACGATGGTGTATTAATAAGACGTCACGATGGTAAAAGTACGAGGGGCAGTCTTTCTAGCAAGTTCTGAGACTGCTTTCGCAACAAAATAGTTCACATCATTGCGCATTTAGTTTCTGTAAATGATATTGCCACCTTTTTTATGAATGTTTACTTGGAGATATTTATATTTATCTTATCCGATGTAAAACGTTGCTATAACATGGTAGGTATGACGGATCACGTTGGAAGTTGTAGAACTTTGCCTATGTTTCACTTTCAATAGTTGTTTATTTGTTTTCATATTTGGCGGAAAATACTCGTGAAAACTGGCCTGACGTCATTTCAACATCAGAGGAAAGCACGGGCAAAAGTATGACGCAATTTGGCAACTTTTTAAGGCGTGGTACACTTTTCAAGTACAGGTGCAATTTTCTGTTGATCAGACGGAGCACTTGACTGTTGTAAAATTTAGTTCGAAGGCTGGTATGACGCCTACGGAAAATAATATCAAACGGTAAACAACCAAAGAAGTGTTCCAGGGCATTGGTATTTAGATGGCACCAACGATTTATTGAAGGTCGCAAATCGACAAATGATGGTATGCTCAAAGGAAAGCCGAAACATGAGTCGACTGTGACACAAAACGTGAAAGACTCCCTCGCGACAGACCGAAGAAAGAGCGTCTCGAAAATCGCTACCTAAGTCGGACTTCCCATACAATCATCAGCTCTGAGCTCTAAAAACAATTTTCACGAGTTTTTTGCACCAACTACGAAAACAAGACCTCGATCTGAGGGTGTCTCGCCCAACGCGGCAAACCTCATATGAAATCTTTTATTAAATTTGTGCTTAAATGATGTCCACTAAAGACAACACTTCATATGACCAAGCATCGGCCCGAAACTTTCAGGACGTCTGTGCCTGGATAGCGCCTAGGCGTGGGGTAAGCTTCGTCGAGCTGCTTCCACGGGCGGCGGAGACAAATCAAAGCGAGGTACCCATAAGAAGTTATGTTACTGAGGATAAGTGGTTTAACCAGGGTGAAGTTTTGGAAAAATAATGCAGAATATGACCTTGACTTTGGTAGTTTTTCTCGTTCAGCGATGTCCACCAATGCCATCAATACAGACATCCTAATATTTTGGGTTTAGGTGGCTACACCATTATTCTGCCTATTGTCTAGTAAGTAGTCACATAAACCCAAAAATAGCCACATAAACCTACGGAATGAATAGAATTTACAGTTACTATTGTTCTTATAGCCCCTTAACCCCAATCTGTCAGCTCATATGACCAAGTACCAAAGACATAAATAGAGCCAATCACATAAAGTCAACTGAGGTAAAGTTACCTAACCAGGGTTAAGTTACCTAACCAAGTTTAAGTTTGGGGAAAATAAGCAAAATATGACATTGACCTCGGTAATGTTTTTGTGCAGTGATGTCAACCAATGCCAACAGTACGTATGACCAAGTATCAAACAAAGAAAATGAGGCAATCACATACACTTAAATGAGGTTAAGTTACCTAACCAAAGTTAAATTTTGGGAAAATAACCCAAAATATGACCACGACCTTGGTAATTTTAGCATTATGTGATGTACCTTGACCCAACAAAGCATTTGACAAAGTCTCAGAAAAAACTGAGCAGTGGTTGTTGAGATTTAAAATGTGACCGCCGCCGGAAAAGTGACTGCTATGTCTCGCTACCCACTATCGTGGGCGAGACAATAAGGAAACCAATTCCCAAACTGAGTTAATTTAATTTAGCTAGGACAAGATGTAAGAGATATAGACCTGTAAACACAGCTTGCACGCAACATTCGATCTGAAATGAGACACATTTTAAGGGCTATCATTATTCGGGTTCCATAGAACCCAGAGGTTACAGGAACCACAATTACTTAAATAGCCTTTAAGATAATGCTATAAGGAAGCTCATGGCCAAATTTGGTTGTGCTCGGATAAGAAATGTAAGAGATATAGACTTGTAAACAAAGCTTACAAGCAAAATTTGATGTGAAATGGGACACGTGTTAAGGGCTATCATAATTTGGACTCCGATCGGTTACAAGAAGCAAAATTATTTATGCAACCCTTCAGATAATGCTATAAGGAAGCTCATAGCCAAACTTGGCTGTGCTCGGATAAGAAATACAAGAGATATAGACTTGCAAACACAGCTTACAGGCAAACCTTGATGTGGGACGCCGACGCCAGGGTGATTACATAAGCTCTCTTATTCTTTGAATAGTCGGGCTGAAAATGACCAAAATCTAAACATGATCCTTACATTATTTTGAGGAGTATATTTGTCTTCAATGATTGACTTCAGTTGTTGACCAATCAGAGAGCGTCCCCCGATGTTTGTTTACATATTTGTAATGACAGCTTGAATCGGTGCACTTTCAGTAATTTGGTAATAGCTACTACAACTCATTCGCAACATCTCGTATATTTCTTTGAAGCATAACTCGAATCGAACTCGAAGGTGTCCATATTTGTTACGTCATCCTAGTATGACTCGCTTAGATTCCCACCAAAACAAAATCAAAGCAAAGCGATCATTAAAGTGCTGCAATGTCATTTAGCCGATTGCTCTATCTATAGCTCCATATGTATTGTAAATGTTAAATAACAAACATGCAAAGCAAATGATACATCAACACGTGATTGGTTATATGGCAACAGTGCACTATTTTCTGTGCCGTTGCCTTCCGTCGATTAAATGTCAAGATTTTGAGCATACCGATGCGTCGATATACACACGAGGTGTGATCCCGTAGAATGACGGGATTGGCCAAGTTTTCACGATTGACTACAGCTATTACCGAATGATTTTAAACTAGAACTATCACTGAAGGTGGTGAATTCCCCCGTTTTTTTGCTCTAGTCGATGATAGGTAAAATCAAGAATAATAAATGTTTAAAATATCTGTTAATTTTTTAATGTTAAAGAAATTCTAATTGAAAATAAAGGTTTATAATTGTGTAAAAAATATTGCAGAGACACGTCATATCATCACGTGTGAACTGTATGTTAGGTGTAATAACAATCCATGATAAGTGTTAAAGTGAAACACATGAAGTTCATTATGGAGTGAAAAACTGTTAAGTCAAATAAAAGGTCGTGATTCTGTAATAAAATTAGACATCAACAATTTGTGATGTAGAGGGACATAAGGTAATCAGTTGTTACGTATACATACAGTTTGGGAACAATCAAAAATGTTTGAGAAAAAATGTGTTAACAGTTCATTATACAATATTAGAGTGGAAAATTCTAAGTCAAACAAGGGCCATCATTCTTAACTAAATTAGGCAATCAATGATGGATAATGTACAGGGACATAAGGTCATCAGTTGTTATGTATATATTAAGTTTGGGAACAATCAATTCGAAAATGTTTGTGAAAAAATGTGTTAACATGTCATTATACAATATAAGAGTTGAACATTCTATGTCAAACTAAGGGCCATAATTCTGTAATAAATTAGGCAATCAATGATGGGTAATGAACAGGGACATACGTTTATCAGTTGTTATGCGTACATCAAGTTTGGAGAAACTGCATTTAAAAGTGTTTGAGATATGCAAGTATTAAAAATGTGTTACGCGACGCGACGGGAGGAGACGCTACGCGAGGCGACTTGACAAAAATGTGCGACGGGACGCGACTCGACGGAATGGGACGTTATGAACAACGTGATTCCTATATAGCCCCAACTTCAATTTGTGAAAGGGGGGGTATACATATCAGACCTCAAAACCACTTACATATCGTGTCAGATTGAACATCTTAGCATTCTTGTCTCTTAACTACCAAATTCTTTAGGCCTACTCGTCGATAATTGAATATTGAAGAAAACAATAATAATAATCTTCCTATTGATAATAGTTTAGAATTAATGTGACGTACTGTGTTGTCATACACCCAGTCCGTCAAATGGCTCAACATGACGGCCGCGGCTATGAAGGGACATCATGCGCAAGAACGTTTATTATTCATTAATCAATTCTCCTGTTGTAGTTTTGCCATACTCAATAGTTAATACCTGTATCTTAGATACTGTGTCAAACTATAAGTTATTAACATTGTCAATAATGATGTCATATTTTGATAGAGATGTTAATGTGTACAGATCTGCATGAAAGATGTTTGAAGATTGTACATTCTTAGAACTTAAAATGAAAGCCGTCGGTAAAAGTTTCGTTCAACAAAAACATTGCTCGATGTCAAACACAGTGACCTGCTTTTTGAATGACAATTTAGAGGTGGTTGTCAATAAAGTCTGCAAGGCGAATGATTTCTTGGGAACTGATTTACGTATAAACTACGTTTGAAATTATTTTGGACACTAAGCTTAACACAAACAGTGTCATTATTCACGTGCGTTTTTGTTTCAAAATGTAGATCTACGGTTAATGTTACCCGTCCGTCCGTTCGTCTGTCCGTCTGTGTGAAATTGACACTATATCCTCCAACACAGGTACGAGCTTGAAATGTTAGTATAAGATTGGGGTATACATGCCGACATGTGACGATCTTTAAGGCGCCTTCAAGGATGTATTAACGTTCTGGTATCATACCCGGGGCTGGACAAAGGCGATGTGGGTGGTTTTACATAAAAAGTACAATTACTCATACATGCCTAATGTAGTAGTATGAAATTGTGTATGTATTATCGTTGCCTCAAGGGTCGATACATATATTACGGGGTTTTGTATGGGGCCCACGCACCACCTCTGGAATTGTTGGCGTGACTGATTAATATATAAGTTCTATCCAACTCGAGTCATGCTGCATATCAAATTGAATCCAGTTGTAAGAGGAGAGCACTGACGCAAAACGTTCCTGAGGTGGTTTGATAAAAATGATCTGTCACAGCTTGTAAAAGGTCGCATTTAGTCTCTTTTGGTGCAAAACATATTAATAAGAATATTGTTATCTAACACACATCACAATTTACATACAATGTGTAAGAATAAATAAGCTTCTACCTTTTTCTATTTGGTTCAGCCAGGAATTTCCTGGTCTGGCAGCACAATTCGGGCATCATTTTTGTGAACCAGGGAAGCGAAATTGAGGCTCCATCTTATATCGCGCAACGATAATATTCGTGCTCCGTAGGTCAAGGTTGTTCTTTGTGATATACTATTAATAGGAAGGTGTAACGTTCATAATAATGAAACGATGTACAAATACTAAGGATTGTTTGGTTTTATATTATCTTTAAAAAAACTCCACGCCATACTTAAAGAAACTAACCCGAACAATAACGGCAAAATTACACTACAAAACTGTTTATCAAAACTCTATCCAGGTGATCAGGTCATATAATTGTGTATGTGCCGATTAAAAGTAAAGGTTTTTTAACGGGTCCTTCAAATACGTACCCTCGATTGAATATGCGTAAAATGAAGTATGAGTTGGTAGCTCCTAATGCTAATCTCCGTTTGGGGGTTTGCTCTGGCTGGTTAAAGTCCTATATATTGCGTCCACAGAGTTTGTATTCTCAAAATATGTCAGTTATACATATACCTCATCGTCAGTAGGTTTAGAAAGGGTATACATATATTGGCGGGATAGCTATTTTAAACGTTAACCTTCCTATTTGCATAAACACTGTGTTGAATTGAATTGGATTTTATAGTCGCACCAACAGCTAAGGTCATATGGCGACTTTCCAGCTTCCATTGGTGGAGGAAGACCCCAGGTGCCCCTCCGGGCAATTTTCGTGCACGGGCGGGCACCTGGGTAGAACCACCGACGTTCCGCAAGCCAGCTGGATAGCTTCCTCACATCAAGATTCCTAGACACTGTATTGAGCATTGTCAAGTATGGTAGCCCTATTTTTGAGAGAGGCCAATATATGTGTACGATGTTTGACAAATGTACAGTATATACTATCTTAGAAACAAAATGAAAAGCAAATGTTAATTTTATCTATTAGAAATACGCAATATCCAAATATAGGTTAATGTAAATGGACGGACGACCTAACAGACTAACGGGCGGCATTGTGCTGAACAAAAGCGTTTAGCAAATTATGGTCTAACAAAGCCGGAAGCAATAACAATTATCATTGTTAATGATTGATAAATATTATTATTATACATCAGTGTAAACACTCCATGTAAAATCCCCTCCCCTGCCGGGTTGATATTTCCCGCTATCACCCTCAACGCGTCATAGCAGGTGATAGCGCAAAATATCATCCCGCTATGGCTTTTTGAAAAGCTCATCCCATAGGAGTATTTGTTCGGCAAATAAAATAAATATCACATTCTCTTGAAGACGTCTCGGTCGGGATGGCATTCTCGGGTTCATAATATCCACTGGCACTCTCAAGAGGATGTGATATTTACATACATGTATGCTTAAGAACTGAATATATATGCGTAAAACTAAATATATATGTGTAAGATCTGAATATATATGCGTAAGAACTGAATATATATGTCTAAGAACTGAATATATATCCGTAAGAACTGAATATATATGCGTAAGAACGGAATATATATGTGTAAGAACGGAATATATATGTGTAAGAACGGAATATATATATGTAAGAACGGAATATATATGCGTAAGAACTGAATATATATGCGTAAGAACGGAATATATGCGTAAGAACTGAATATATATGCGTAAGAACTGAATATATATGCGTAAGAACTGAATATATATGCGTAAGAACTGAATATATATGCGTAAAACTGAATATATATGTGTAAGAACTGAATATATATGCGTAAGAACTGAATATATATGCGTAAGAACTGAATATATATGTCTAAGAACTGAATATATATGCGTAAAACTGAATATATATGTGTAAAAACTGAATATATATGCGTAAGAACTGACTATATATGTGTAAGAACTGAATATATATGTCTAAGAACTGAATATATATGTGTAAAAACTGAATATATGCGTAAGAACTCAATATATATGCTTAGGAACTGAATATATATGCGTAAGAACTCAATATATATGCGTAAGAACGGATTATATATGCGTAAGAACGGAATATATATGTGTAAGAACGGAATATATATGTGTAAGAACGGAATATATATGTGTAAGAACTGAATATATATGCGTAAGAACTGAATATATATGTGTAAGAACTGAATATATTTGTAAGAACTGAAGACATATGTGTTAGAACTGAATATATATGTCTAAGAACTGAATATATATGCGCAAGAACTGAATATATATGCGTAAGAACTCAATATATATGCTTAAAAACTGAATATATATGCGTAAAACTGAATATATACGCGTAAAAACTGAATATATATGCGTAAGAACTGAATATATATGCGTAAGAACTGAATATATATGCGTAAAACTGAATATATATGTGTAAGAACTGAATATATATGCGTAAGAACTGACAATATATGCGTAAGAACTGAATATATATGTCTAAGAACTGAATATATATGTGTAAAAACTGAATATATGCGTAAGAACTCAATATATATGCTTAGGAACTGAATATATATGCATAAGAACTCAATATATATGCGTAAAAACGGAATATATATGTGTAAAAACGGAATATATATGCGTAAGAACGTAATATATATGTGTAAGAACTGAATATATATTTGTAAGAACGGAAAATATATGTGTAAGAACGGAATATATATGTGTAAGAACTGAATATATATGTGTAAGAACTGAATATATAAGTGTAAGAACTGAATATATATGCGTAAGAACTGAATATATATGCGTAAAACAGAATAGATATGTGTAAGAATTGAATATATATGCGTAAGAACTCAATATATATGCTTAAGAACTGAATATATATGCGTAAGAATTGAATATATATGCGTAAGAACTCAATATATATGCTTAAGAACTGAATATATATGCGTAAAACTGAATATATATGTGTAAGAACTGAATATATATGCGTAAGAACTGAATATATATGTCTAAGAACTGCATATATATCCGTAAGAACTGAATATATATGCGTAAGAACGGAATATATATGTGTAAGAACGGAATATATATGTGTAAGAACGGAATATATATGCGTAAGAACGGAATATATATGTGTAAGAACTGAATATATATGTGTAAGAACTGAATATATAAGTGTAAGAACTGAATATATATGCGTAAGAACGGAATATATATGTGTAAGAACTGAATATATATGTGTAAGAACTGAATATATAAGTGTAAGAACTGAATATATATGCGTAAGAACTGAATATATATGCGTAAAACAGAATAGATATGTGTAAGAATTGAATATATATGCGTAAGAACTCAATATATATGCTTAAGAACTGAATATATATGTGTAAGAATTGAATATATATGCGTAAGAACTCAATATATATGCTTAAGAACTGAATATATATGCGTAAAACTGAATATATATGTGTAAGAACTGAATATATATGCGTAAGAACTGAATATATATGTCTAAGAACTGAATATATATCCGTAAGAACTGAATATATATGCGTAAGAACGGAATATATATGTGTAAGAACGGAATATATATGTGTAAGAACGGAATATATATGCGTAAGAACTGAATATATATGCGTAAGAACTGAATATATATGCGTAAGAACGGAATATATGTGTAAGAACTGAATATATATGTGTAAGAACGGAATATATATGTGTAAGAACTGAATATATATGCGTAAAACTGAATATATATGTGTAAGAACTGAATATATATGCGTAAGAACTGAATATATATGCTTAAGAACTGAATATATATGCGTAAAACAGAATATATATATGTAAGAACTGAATATATATGCGTAAGAACTGAATATATATGCGTAAAACTGAATATATATGTGTAAGAACTGAATATATATGCGTAAGAACTGAATATACATGCGTAAGAACTGAATATATATGCGTAAGAACTGAATATATATGCGTAAGAACTCAATATATATGCTTAAGAACTGAATATATATGCGTAAAACAGAATATATATGTGTAAGAACTGAATATATATGCGTTATAACTGAATATATATGCCTACAACTGAATATATATGTGTAAGAACTGAATATATATGCGTAAGAACTGAATATATATGCGTAAGAACTGAATATATATGTCTAAGAACTGAATATATATGCGTAAGAACGGAATATATATGTGTAAGAACGGAATATATATGCGCAAGAACTCAATATGTATGCTTAAGAACTGAATATATATGCGTAAAACTGAATATATATGTGTAAGAACTGAATATATATGCGTAAGAACTGACTATATATGTCTAAGAACTGAATATATATGCGTAAAACTGAATATATATGTGTAAGAACTGAATATATATGCGTAAGAACTGACAATATATGCGTAAGAACTGAATATATATGTCTAAGAACTGAATATATATGTGTAAAAACTGAATATATGCGTAAGAACTCAATATATATGCTTAGGAACTGAATATATATGCGTAAGAACGGATTATATATGTGTTAGAACGGAATATATATGCGTAAGAACGGAATATATATGTGTAAGAACGGAATATATATGTGTAAGAACGGAATATATATCCGTAAGAACGGAATATATATGTGTAAGAACTGAATATATATGTGTAAGAACTGAATATATATGTGTAAGAACGGAATATATATCCGTAAGAACGGAATATATATGTGTAAGAACTGAATATATATGCGTAAGAACTGAATATATATGTGTAAGAACTGAATATATTTGTAAGAACTGAAGACATATGTGTTAGAACTGAATATATATGTCTAAGAACTGAATATATATGAGCAAGAACTGAATATATATGCGTAAGAACTCAATATATATGCTTAAAAACTGAATATATATGCGTAAAACTGAATATATATGTGTAAGAACTGAATATATATGCATAAGAACTGAATATATATGCGTAAGAACTGAATATATATGCGTAAAACTGAATATATATGTGTAAGAACTGAATATATATGCGTAAGAACTGACAATATATGCGTAAGAACTGAATATATATGTCTAAGAACTGAATATATATGTGTAAAAACTGAATATAAGCGTAATAACTCAATATATATGCTTAGGAACTGAATATATATGCATAAGAGCTCAATATATATGCGTAAAAACGGAATATATATGTGTAAAAACGGAATATATATGCGTAAGAACGTAATATATATGTGTAAGAACGGAATATATATTTGTAAGAACGGAAAATATATGTGTAAGAACGGAATATATATGTGTAAGAACTGAATATATATGTGTAAGAACTGAATATATAAGTGTAAGAACTGAATATATATGCGTAAAAACTGAATATATATGCGTAAAACAGAATAGATATGTGTAAGAATTGAATATATATGCGTAAGAACTCAATATATATACTTAAGAACTGAATATATATGTGTAAGAATTGAATATATATGCGTAAGAACTCAATATATATGCTTAAGAACTGAATATATATGCGTAAAACTGAATATATATGTGTAAGAACTGAATATATATGCGTAAGAACAGAATATATATGTCTAAGAACTGAATATATATCCGTAAGAACTGAATATATATGCGTAAGAACGGAATATATATGTGTAAGAACGGAATATATATGCGTAAGAACGGAATATATATGTGTAAGAACGGAATATAAATGTGTAAGAACTGAATATATATGTGTAAGAACTGAATATATAAGTGTAAGAACTGAATATATATGCGTAAGAACTGAATATATATGCGTAAAACAGAATTGATATGTGTAAGAATTGAATATATATGCGTAAGAACTCAATATATATGCTTAAGAACTGAATATATATGTGTAAGAATTGAATATATATGCGTAAGAACTCAATATATATGCTTAAGAACTGAATATATATGCGTAAAACTGAATATATATGTGTAAGAACTGAATATATATGCGTAAGAACTGAATATATATGTCTAAGAACTGAATATATATCCGTAAGAACTGAATATATATGCGTAAGAACGGAATATATATGTGTAAGAACGGAATATATATGTGTAAGAACTGAATATATATGTGTAAGAACGGAATATATATGCGTAAGAACTGAAAATATATGCGTAAGAACTAAATATATATGCGTAAGAACGGAATATATGTGTAAGAACTGAATATATATGTGTAAGAACGGAATATATATGTGTAAGAACTGAATATATATGCGTAAAACTGAATATATATGTGTAAGAACTGAATATATATGCGTAAGAACTGAATATATATGCTTAAGAACTGAATATATATGCGTAAAACAGAATATATATGTGTAAGAACTGAATATATATGCGTAAGAACTGAATATATATGCGTAAAACTGAATATATATGTGTAAGAACTGAATATATATGGGTAAGAACTGAATATACATGCGTAAGAACTGAATATATATGTCTAAGAACTGAATATATATGCGTAAGAACTGAATATATATGCGTAAGAACTCAATATATATGCTTAAGAACTGAATATATATGCGTAAAACAGAATATATATGTGTAAGAACTGAATATATATGCGTAAGAACTGAATATATATGCCTAAAACTGAATATATATGTGTAAGAACTGAATATATATGCGTAAGAACTGAATATATATGCGTAAGAACTGAATATATATGTCTAAGAACTGAATATATATGCGTAAGAACGGAATATATATGTGTAAGAACGGAATATATATGCGCAAGAACTCAATATGTATGCTTAAGAACTGAATATATATGCGTAAAACTGAATATATATGTGTAAGAACTGAATATATATGCGTAAGAACTGAATATACATGTCTAAGAACTGAATATATATGCGTAAAACTGAATATATATGTGTAAGAACTGAATATATATGCGTAAGAACTGACAATATATGCGTAAGAACTGAATATATATGTCTAAGAACTGAATATATATGTGTAAAAACTGAATATATGCGTAAGAACTCAATATATATGCTTAGGAACTGAATATATATGCGTAAGAACGGATTATATATGTGTTAGAACGGAATATATATGCGTAAGAACGGAATATATATGTGTAAGAACGGAATATATATGTGTAAGAACGGAATATATATCCGTAAGAACGGAATATATATGTGTAAGAACTGAATATATATGTGTAAGAACTGAATATATATGTGTAAGAACTGAATATATATGCGTAAGAACTGAATATATATGTGTAAGAACTGAATATATTTGTAAGAACTGAAGACATATGTGTTAGAACTGAATATATATGTCTAAGAACTGAATATATATGAGCAAGAACTGAATATATATGCGTAAGAACTCAATATATATGCTTAAAAACTGAATATATATGCGTAAAACTGAATATATATGTGTAAGAACTGAATATATATGCATAAGAACTGAATATATATGCGTAAGAACTGAATATATATGCGTAAAACTGAATATATATGTGTAAGAACTGAATATATATGCGTAAGAACTGACAATATATGCGTAAGAACTGAATATATATGTCTAAGAACTGAATATATATGTGTAAAAACTGAATATATGCGTAATAACTCAATATATATGCTTAGGAACTGAATATATATGCATAAGAACTCAATATATATGCGTAAAAACGGAATATATATGTGTAAAAACGGAATATATATGCGTAAGAACGTAATATATATGTGTAAGAACGGAATATATATTTGTAAGAACGGAAAATATATGTGTAAGAACGGAATATATATGTGTAAGAACTGAATATATATGTGTAAGAACTGAATATATAAGTGTAAGAACTGAATATATATGCGTAAAAACTGAATATATATGCGTAAAACAGAATAGATATGTGTAAGAATTGAATATATATGCGTAAGAACTCAATTTATATGCTTAAGAACTGAATATATATGTGTAAGAATTGAATATATATGCGTAAGAACTCAATATATATGCTTAAGAACTGAATATATATGCGTAAAACTGAATATATATGTGTAAGAACTGAATATATATGCGTAAGAACTGAATATATATGTCTAAGAACTGAATATATATCCGTAAGAACTGAATATATATGCGTAAGAACGGAATATATATGTGTAAGAACGGAATATATATGTGTAAGAACGGAATATATATGCGTAAGAACGGAATATATATGTGTAAGAACGGAATATATATGTGTAAGAACTGAATATATATGTGTAAGAACTGAATATATAAGTGTAAGAACTGAATATATATGCGTAAGAACTGAATATATATGCGTAAAACAGAATAGATATGTGTAAGAATTGAATATATATGCGTAAGAAATCAATATATATGCTTAAGAACTGAATATATATGTGTAAGAATTGAGTATATATGCGTAAGAACTCAATATATATGCTTAAGAACTGAATATATATGCGTAAAACTGAATATATATGTGTAAGAACTGAATATATATGCGTAAGAACTGAATATATATGTCTAAGAACTGAATATATATCCGTAAGAACTGAATATATATGCGTAAGAACGGAATATATATGTGTAAGAACGGAATATATATGTGTAAGAACGGAATATATATGTGTAAGAACGGAATATATATGCGTAAGAACTGAAAATATATGCGTAAGAACTAAATATATATGCGTAAGAACGGAATATATGTGTAAGAACTGAATATATATGTGTAAGAACGGAATATATATGTGTAAGAACTGAATATATATGCGTAAAACTGAATATACATGTGTAAGAACTGAATATATATGCGTAAGAACTGAATATATATGCTTAAGAACTGAATATATATGCGTAAAACAGAATATATATGTGTAAGAACTGAATATATATGCGTAAGAACTGAATTTATATGCGTAAAACTGAATATATATGTGTAAGAACTGAATATATATGCGTAAGAACTGAATATACATGCGTAAGAACTGAATATATATGTCTAAGAACTGAATATATATGCGTAAGAACTGAATATATATGCCTAAGAACTCAATATATATGCTTAAGAACTGAATATATATGCGTAAAACAGAATATATATGTGTAAGAACTGAATATATATGCGTAAGAACTGAATATATATGCCTAAAACTGAATATATATGTGTAAGAACTGAATATATATGCGTAAGAACTGAATATATATGCGTAAGAACTGAATATATATGTCTAAGAACTGAATATATATCTGTAAGAACGGAATATATATGTGTAAGAACGGAATATATATGTGTAAGAACGGAATACATATTTGTAAGAACGGAATATACATGTGTAAAAACGGAATATATATGCGTAAGAAGGGAATATGTATGTGTAAGAACGGAATATATATTTGTAAGAACGGAAAATATATGTATAAGAACGGAATATATATGTGTAAGAACTGAATATATATGTGTAAGAACGGAATATATATGTGTAAGAACTGAATATATATGCGTAAGAACTGAATATATATGCGTAAGAACGGAAAATATATGTGTAAGAACGGAATATATATGGGTAAGAACGGAATATATATGCCTAAAACTGAATATATATGTGTAAGAACTGAATAAATATGCGTAAGAACTGAATATATATGCGTAAAAACTGAATATATATGCGTAAGAACTCAATATATATGCGTAAAACTGAATATATATGTGTAAGAACGGAATATATATGGGTAAGAACGGAATATATATGCCTAAAACTGAATATATATGTGTAAGAACTGAATATATATCCGTAAGAACTGAAAATATATGTCTAAGAACTGAATATATATGCGTAAGAATTCAATATGTATGCTTAAGAACTGAATATATATGCGTAAAACTGAATATATATGTGTAAGAACTGAATATATATTTGTAAGAACGGAAAATATATGTGTAAGAACGGAATATAATTGTGTAAGAACTGAATATATATGTTTAAGAACGGAATATATATGTGTAAGAACGGAATATATATGTGTAAGAAATGAACATATATGTGTAAGAACTGAATATATATGCGTAAGAACTGAATATATATGCGTAAGAACTGAATATATATGTCTAAGAACTGAATATATATCCGTAAGAACTGAATATATATGTGGAATAACTGAATATATATGCGTAAAAACTGAATATATATGCGTAAGAACTGAATATATATGTCTAAGAACTGAATATATATGTGTAAAAACTGAATATATGCGTAAGAACTCAATATATATGCTTAGGAACTGAATATATATGAGTAAGAACTCAATATATATGCGTAAGAACGAAATATATATGTGTAAGAACGGAATATCTACGTGTAAGAACGGAATATATATGCGTAAGAACGGAATATATATGTGTAAGAACTGAATTTATATGTGTAAGAACTGAATATATATGTGTAAGAACTGAATATATATGTGTAAGAACTGAATATATATGCGTAAGAACTGAATATATTTGTAAGAACTGAATATATATGTGTTAGAACTGAATATATATGCGTAATAACTGAATATATATGTGTAAAACTGAATATATATGTGTAAGAACTGAATATATATGCGTAAAAACTGAATATATATGCGTAAGAACTGAATATATATGCGTAAGAACTGAATATATATGCGTAAATCTGAATATATATGTGTAAGAATTGAATATATATGCGTAAGAACGGAATATATATGTGTAAGAACTGAATATATATGTGTAAGAACGGAATATATATGCGTAAGAACTGAAAATATATGCGTAAGAACTAAATATATATGCGTAAGAACGGAATATATGTGTAAGAACTGAATATATATGTGTAAGAACGGAATATATATGTGTAAGAACTGAATATACATGCGTAAAACTGAATATATATGTGTAAGAACTGAATATATATGCGTAAGAACTGAATATACATGTCTAAGAACTGAATATATATGCGTAAAACTGAATATATATGTGTAAGAACTGAATATATATGCGTAAGAACTGACAATATATGCGTAAGAACTGAATATATATGTCTAAGAACTGAATATATATGTGTAAAAACTGAATATATGCGTAAGAACTCAATATATATGCTTAGGAACTGAATATATATGCGTAAGAACGGATTATATATGTGTTAGAACGGAATATATATGCGTAAGAACGGAATATATATGTGTAAGAACGGAATATATATGTGTAAGAACGGAATATATATCCGTAAGAACGGAATATATATGTGTAAGAACTGAATATATATGTGTAAGAACTGAATATATATGTGTAAGAACTGAATATATATGCGTAAGAACTGAATATATATGTGTAAGAACTGAATATATTTGTAAGAACTGAAGACATATGTGTTAGAACTGAATATATATGTCTAAGAACTGAATATATATGAGCAAGAACTGAATATATATGCGTAAGAACTCAATATATATGCTTAAAAACTGAATATATATGCGTAAAACTGAATATATATGTGTAAGAACTGAATATATATGCATAAGAACTGAATATATATGCGTAAGAACTGAATATATATGCGTAAAACTGAATATATATGTGTAAAAACTGAATATATATGCGTAAGAACTGACAATATATGCGTAAGAACTGAATATATATGTCTAAGAACTGAATATATATGTGTAAAAACTGAATATATGCGTAATAACTCAATATATATGCTTAGGAACTGAATATATATGCATAAGAACTCAATATATATGCGTAAAAACGGAATATATATGTGTAAAAACGGAATATATATGCGTAAGAACGTAATATATATGTGTAAGAACGGAATATATATTTGTAAGAACGGAAAATATATTTGTAAGAACGGAATATATATGTGTAAGAACTGAATATATATGTGTAAGAACTGAATATATAAGTGTAAGAACTGAATATATATGCGTAAAAATTGAATATATATGCGTAAAACAGAATAGATATGTGTAAGAATTGAATATATATGCGTAAGAACTCAATATATATGCTTAAGAACTGAATATATATGTGTAAGAATTGAATATATATGCGTAAGAACTCAATATATATGCTTAAGAACTGAATATATATGCGTAAAACTGAATATATATGTGTAAGAACTGAATATATATGCGTAAGAACTGAATATATATGTCTAAGAACTGAATATATATCCGTAAGAACTGAATATATATGCGTAAGAACGGAATATATATGTGTAAGAACGGAATATATATGTGTAAGAACGGAATATATATGCGTAAGAACGAAATATATATGTGTAAGAACGGAATATATATGTGTAAGAACTGAATATATATGTGTAAGAACTGAATATATAAGTGTAAGAACTGAATATATATGCGTAAGAACTGAATATATATGCGTAAAACAGAATAGATATGTGTAAGAATTGAATATATATGCGTAAGAACTCAATATATATGCTTAAGAACTGAATATATATGTGTAAGAATTGAATATATATGCGTAAGAACTCAATATATATGCTTAAGAACTGAATATATATGCGTAAAACTGAATATATATGTGTAAGAACTGAATATATATGCGTAAGAACTGAATATATATGTCTAAGAACTGAATATATATCCGTAAGAACTGAATATATATGCGTAAGAACGGAATATATATGTGTAAGAACGGAATATATATGTGTAAGAACGGAATATATATGTGTAAGAACGGAATATATATGCGTAAGAACTGAAAATATATGCGTAAGAACTAAATATATATGCGTAAGAACGGAATATATGTGTAAGAACTGAATATATATGTGTAAGAACGGAATATATATGTGTAAGAACTGAATATATATGCGTAAAACTGAATATATATGTGTAAGAACTGAATATATATGCGTAAGAACTGAATATATATGCTTAAGAACTGAATATATATGCGTAAAACAGAATATATATGTGTAAGAACTGAATATATATGCGTAAGAACTGAATTTATATGCGTAAAACTGAATATATATGTGTAAGAACTGAATATATATGCGTAAGAACTGAATATACATGCGTAAGAACTGAATATATATGTCTAAGAACTGAATATATATGCGTAAGAACTGAATATATATGCCTAAGAACTCAATATATATGCTTAAGAACTGAATATATATGCGTAAAACAGAATATATATGTGTAAGAACTGAATATATATGCGTAAGAACTGAATATATATGCCTAAAACTGAATATTTATGTGTAAGAACTGATTATATATGCGTAAGTACTGAATATATATGCGTAAGAACGGAATACATATTTGTAAGAACGGAATATACATGTGTAAAAACGGAATATATATGTGTAAGAACGGAATATATATGTGTAAGAACGGAATACATATTTGTAAGAACGGAATATACATGTGTAAAAACGGAATATATATACGTAAGAAGGGAATATGTATGTGTAAGAACGGAATATATATTTGTAAGAACGGAAAATATATGTATAAGAACGGAATATATATGTGTAAGAACTGAATATATATGTGTAAGAACGGAATATATATGTGTAAGAACTGAATATATATGCGTAAGAACTGAATATATATGCGTAAGAACGGAATATATATGTGTAAGAACGGAATATATATGGGTAAGAACGGAATATATATGCCTAAAACTGAATATATATGTGTAAGAACGGAATATATATGCGTAAGAACTGAATATATATGCGTAAGAACTGAATATATATGCGTAAGAACTCAATATATATGCGTAAAACTGAATATATATGTGTAAGAACGGAATATATATGGGTAAGAACGGAATATATATGCCTAAAACTGAATATATATGTGTAAGAACTGAATATATATCCGTAAGAACTGAATATATATGTCTAAGAACTGAATATATATGCGTAAGAATTCAATATGTATGCTTAAGAACTGAATATATATGCGTAAAACTGAATATATATGTGTAAGAACTGAATATATATGTGTAAGAACGGAAAATATATGTGTAAGAACGGAATATAATTGTGTAAGAACTGAATATATATGATTAAGAACGGAATATATATGTGTAAGAACTGAATATATATGTGTAAGAAATGAACATATATGTGTAAGAACTGAATATATATGCGTAAGAACTGAATATATATGCGTAAGAACTGAATATATATGTCTAAGAACTGAATATATATCCGTAAGAACTGAATATATATGTGGAATAACTGAATATATATGCGTAAAAACTGAATATATATGCGTAAGAACTGAATATATATGTCTAAGAACTGAATATATGCGTAAGAACTCAATATATATGCTTAGGAACTGAATATATATGCGTAAGAACTCAATATATATGCGTAAGAACGGAATATATATGTGTAAGAACGGAATATCTACGTGTAAGAACGGAATATATATGCGTAAGAACGGAATATATATGTGTAAGAACTGAATTTATATGTGTAAGAACTGAATATATATGTGTAAGAACTGAATATATATGTGTAAGAACTGAATATATATGCGTAAGAACTGAATATATTTGTAAGAACTGAATATATATGTGTTAGAACTGAATATATATGCGTAATAACTGAATATATATGTGTAAAACTGAATATATATGTGTAAGAACTGAATATATATGCGTAAAAACTGAATATATATGCGTAAGAACTGAATATATATGAGTAAATCTGAATATATATGTGTAAGAATTGAATATATATGCGTAAGAACTCAATATATATGCTTAGGAACTGAATATATATGCGTAAGAACTCAATATATATGCGTAAGAACGGAATATATATGTGTAAGAACGGAA
Organism: Cyrtodaria siliqua; assembly: GCA_037043455.1. Lineage (NCBI taxonomy): Eukaryota > Metazoa > Mollusca > Bivalvia > Adapedonta > Hiatellidae > Cyrtodaria > Cyrtodaria siliqua. The sequence goes on along the minus strand of JAWPHD010022810.1, from coordinate 1,683 downwards.
TATCTACGTGTAAAAACGGAATATATATGCGTAAGAACGGAATATATATGTGTAAGAACTGAATTTATATGTGTAAGAACTGAATATATATGTGTAAGAACTGAATATATATGTGTAAGAACTGAATATATATGCGTAAGAACTGAATATATATGCGTAAGAACTGAATATATATGTGTTAGAACTGAATATATATGCGTAATAACTGAATATATATGTGTAAAACTGAATATATATGTGTAAGAACTGAATATATATGCGTAAAAACTGAATATATATGCGTAAGAACTGAATATATATGAGTAAATCTGAATATATATGTGTAAGAATTGAATATATATGCGTAAGAACTGAATATATATGCTTAAGAACTGAATATATATGTCTAAGAACTGAATATATATGCGCAAGAACTGAATATTATGCGTAAGAACTCAATATATATGCTTAAAAACTGAATATATATGCGTAAAACTGAAATATATATGTGTAAGAACTGAATATATATGCGTAAGAACTGAATATATATGCGTAAGAACTGAATATATATGCGTAAGAACTGAATATATATGCGTAAAACTGAATATATATGTGTAACAACTGAATAAATATGCGTAAGAACTGAATATATATGTCTAAGAACTGAATATATATGTGTAAAAACTGAATATATGCGTAAGAACTCAATATATATGCTTAGGTACTGAACATATATGCGTTAGAACTGAATATATATGTCTAAGAACTGAATATATATGCGTAAGAACGGAATATATATGTGTAAGAACGAAATATATATGTGTAAGATATGAATATATATGTGTAAGAACGGAATATATATTTGTAAGAACGGAATATACATGTGTAAAAATGGAATATATATGCGTAAGAAGGGAATATGTATGTGTAAGAACGGAATATATATTTGTAAGAACGGAAAATATATGTGTAAGAACGGAATATATATGTGTAAGAACTGAATATATATGCGTAAAACTGAATATATATGTGTAAGAACTGAATATATATGCGTAGGAACTGACTATATATGCGTAAGAACTGAATATATATGTCTAAGAACTGAATATATATGTGTAAAAACTGAATATATGCGTAAGAACTCAATATATATGCTTAGGAACTGAATATATATGCGTAAGAACTCAATATATATGCGTAAGAACGGAATATATATGTGTTAGAACGGAATATATATGTGTAAGAGCGGAATATATATGCGTAAGAACGGAATATATATGCGTAAGAACGGAATATATATGTGTAAGAACGGAATATATATGTGTAAGAACGGAATATATATCCGTACGAACGGAATATATATGTGTAAGAACTGAATATATATGTGTAAGAACTGAATATATATGTGTAAGAACTGAATATATATGTGTAAGAACTGAATATATATGCGTAAGAACTGAATATATATGTGTAAGAACTGAATATATTTGTAAGAACTGAATACATATGTGTTAGAACTGAATTTATATGTCTAAGAACTGAATATATATGTCTAAGAACTGAATATATATGCATAAGATCTCAATATATATGCTTAAAAACTGAATATATATGCGTAAAACTGAAGATATATGTGTAAGAACTGAATATATATGCATAAGAACTGAATATATATGCGTAAGAACTGAATATATATGCGTAAAA
>JAWPHD010022809.1:0-23973 GCA_037043455.1 Cyrtodaria siliqua | reverse complement strand
GCCTCATACATGTGGAGCACTTGATGGGAAGCATGTTGCCTGCCGGAGTCCTCCAAAGAGTGGATCCATGTACTACAACTACAAAGGATTCTACTCCATTGTACTTATGGCGCTTGTAGATGCAGACTACAAATTCATCTGGGCAGATGTCGGTGGTATGGGATCAGCATCAGACGCTCAGATTTACAATGACTGTGAGCTGAAGGAATGCGCTGAAGCTGGTACCATAGGTTTCCCGGACCCAGAACCTCTCCCCAACGACACCCAGGATGTGCCCTACTTCTTCATCGGCGACGATGCCTTCGCCCTCCGAACGACCATGATGAAACCGTACGGTCACCGGGGTTTGACAAACGATGAAAGGATCTTCAACTACAGGCTTTCTCGAAGCAGAAGAGTAGTAGAGAATGCCTTCGGTATCCTGGCAAACCGATTCCAGATTCTACTGACTACAATGCAGCATGACCCTTCCACCGTCAAGCTCATCGTCAAAGCATGCATGGTTTTGCATAATCTGATGAGGATCCGGTATCCACAACTCCAGAATCAGCAGCTTGACCGTGCAGAGAATGCGAACCATAATTTCGTCCCAGGAGAATGGAGAGCGGACCGTAACTTGGAGGACACCCAAACAGTGACTGCCCCCAACACCTCTTCAAGGGAAGGAAAGAAACAGAGAAATCTGATCAAGCACTGGGTCAACTCTCCAGCCGGTGCAGTTCCGTGGCAAGACAGTATGATCTAAATGTGTGGTAAAAAAGGAACATTTCACTGGTCTTGTTGAACTCCCACATGGTTGAATTATAGTGTTATTATCACATTACATATGTCTATCGTAATAAATGTGTGTGTTTTAAAATAAACCCTTGGTTTGTTTTGTTTAAACCTACCGTATTTATTTTACATCGATTAGGAACAAGTTCTTACAACTTAGCTAAGTCATTCTCGATGACTGCGTCCTGGGTGAACAAATCGACCAGTACTCGTGCCCATTTTGTGGGTTGTAAAATACATGAAGTCCAATCTCGGCGCAGATGGGATTCGAACCTACGACCTTCGGATCCAAGGTTGTACACTCTACCCCTGGACAACGCTTCCTCCACATTGGTTTGTTTAATCTATGATTACTAGAATGGAGTGATCTCGCATGCCGTCGCCTTGTCACAAAAATATTTGGATTACCCCTCTTTTGTGTACCCATCACACATATTGATATAAACATTTGTCTGAAGTTTCAATTAAATCCTTCACGTAGAAAAGAAGTTATTCGATTAAATGTATTTTTGATAGAAAAGGGGCAATAAAACGTGACGAAAGACGTATGACGCAAAAAGTGTGACGGACGGACGGACGGACGGACAGACGCCGGACAAAAAAAGTAATCCCTAAGTAATGACATCATATAACTGAGTGTCTACTATACTCATATCATTACTTGTCAATTGATAGGTGGTTGGGTAATGGAGGATCTACTGTACACATGGATACATTTTTAAATACTTTAGTACTTTCACAATGTTTTTATTAAACTTCAACTGATCAACTGATCAACAATAATAATAATGGCACATGATAGTAATGGTACATTGTAAATGTCACAACAATCACAAATCCTACTTGTCTCTTTTAGTTGTGTACCTTGTTAAATTTATAAACTTCAAATGTTCAACTGATCAACTGATCAACTATAATGCATGAAATAATAATGAAAAACGATAGTAATGACACAAAGACTAAAATTCACAAAAATAACAACTCCTACTGGTCTCTACGAGTTGTGTTCCTGGTCTCTATCACTGTTCATTTAGCGTCGCGTGTTTAATTCAGTATTTGTGACAATCATGTCCGATAAATCAGATGAACCAGAAATGTTTGAAGTGTTTGATTGGTTCAAACTCCCTACCAAACTCGTGTCCAGGGGTGTCAGTGTCTGGGAAGCTGAGCCAATAGCACTAGCAACCGAGGTAGAGGTATGTTGCTGTTGTTGCGGTTGCTCTTGCCAGTAGGAATCCATGTACTCTTGGGACTGTGATGCCCATACAGAAGCTTGAGGGGGTTGTGGTTTCCACATCTGTGGAGCTGGCTGGTACTGATCACCTGATGACGGGTAGGGGGATTTTGAGGCACGGGATGAACTGGAGTAAGAGCCATACCTCGGACGAACTTGAGGAACAATGAAGCCCATATTGGCATTTGGCATGGAGGGACCAGCACTTGGAATGTCATCTTCGCTGTCCTCCGCCATCAATTCAGATAGTAAACAGTTAATGGCCGATCTCGCCTTCTTGAACTTTGGCTTGCCCATGCTGATGAGGCTGTCACGAACATAGTTGGCGAAGGCTGTCCTGGTGGTGACTGGCTGCTGGGCTGCAGGCTGCAGACTTGCGAGAAGCTCTCCACTTTGCTGGACTCTCTTCTGGAGGGAGGTCAACAACGCATCTTCACGGTCTTCCTGCAAACGCTTGCCCTTGCCCTTGGTCACTGTTGGCATGTTTTCGTCATCCAAGGCAACACCAACCTCGACACAGGCAGTCTCTGCAGCACACAAGTCCCCCTGGTGTTCTTCAATTGTGGCCTTCACCTGCAAAGACAAAATAATAAATTTTAGGAACATTAAAAAAAATCAGATTATAAAACATACTTAAGGTGGTTCCAATATACACATTTACAAGGTGGATAAAAATTTGAAGTAAAACAGTAAGAGCATGTGAGAATGAGTTATTTTATGTATTAAAACTTATTGATAAAAGTGTAATTGATTTTCAACAAAAGAAAAAAGCATGCAACACAAAAAACAATGTCAATATTTAATATAATGTGTAAAAAGATGCTTTTATAAGCCAAAGTATACTGATAAAAATTAACCGTTTTTCAAACCCAAGGCAGTCTTAAATACGAAGAATATTAAATACACACACGTTTAATTTAAAACGCAGTATGTTAATTGAGGGCAAGGAAGACGAACATTCATAAAAGATTATATAACTTTTACAATATTGAAAAATTTGTTTGAAAAAAACATTTTTTTCCTGCACAAATTGGCAAAATATTGAATTAATCATTTAATTCCATGCAAATAACATAATAATTTACGAGTTTTCGTCTTCGTTGCCCTTAATTGGCATACTGGCTATCATAATACATTAGTAGGAATGTGTAATTCCTTGTAATTGATTCTGTCTTGGGTTTGAAAGAAAACTCATATTTTCATTGCAAATGGTGGCGTTTACGGTAAGGAGAATAACTTTATCCGTTTTTTCTGACCTTCCTTGAAAAAACATATCATTAGGCTGAAGTTACATTAACTTTTACCATTCAATCAGTTTTAATTACTTTAAAAAGTAGGATAATCACGTTACCTCACATATCTTGAGATATGATGGTGTATACAGGAGAGAAACCCCTTAAAGTCACAAAATACTTTTATTTTGTTCAATTGACCAATAAGCTATTATATTTAACAAAACAAGCTGGTCTGTTGATCAACTTTATCTGGTATGAATACTAATGTATAAATCCCAAACGATATTTTGATCGATACACCTTTATCATATTGTTAAAAAAAAGTGAATTTGGTATTGAAATCATGATCTTTGACTATGCAGTCCGAGATTCTAAGCTTGCATTGAATGTATAATGATTTTGATTTATGATTTTAGCACACAATACACCTATTGTAAACAAAAATGTAAACAGCGTATCGTTCAAATTAGCGTTTTATATCTTTGACATAATTATCGCGAAAACCCATAACAAATGACGCTGTGCTGCACATTTTTCGTTTAAAATGGTCTAGTTTGATTAGTTGTGAATTGATTTTAACCAACTTTTTGGCAGTTTTGTTATAAGAGTTATTGCCTTTCATCATATGCAAAGAAAAAAATCACCTATATATTATGTAACATTAATATACAAAGGTAGTGTGGGCCTTTAAGGCCTAAACGTCGTGAGGTCACAAGCCTGGCAGAAAGATAATTAATTATTTAAATTGTAACGAGTGTGATTTTTAAGCGAAACTTACAGATTTACAAGGCTCCGGACGGTGTCTGATGACGGAATTCAGGAAATCGAAGTTGTTTTTGATCCATAGCTCCCTCTCGGTCAGCTCACCAGGAGCGCCGTCACCACTCTTCTTCTTGTGCAGCCTGGTATGTGTATCCCGGAGTGACTTGAACCATCCTTGAAGATGTTGAGCTGAAAATACAAATAGGGATTGATATGAGTCCAATGAAAACATTAACAATTACGATGCCAAATTAGGCAAGTCCATGTTGGTCGCAAATTAATTTCTTAGTCTACATTTACATGTTTCAACATAACGACACATTTCTCAACATACTCGTAGGCACATTTTACATAAACACAATACTAGTATTCATTTTGAATGTGAAAAGGTTAAATATTCAAGAAAAAATATGTATCAAATGTTGTACTTACATTTTATTGGTGGTTCCATACTAGCACCCCGGTCTTCCCAAAGCTTGGCCTTAAGGTCAGTTCGCCTGTACCCACTTAATTTGCAGTCCCAGATCATTGGATGTACTTGCAAGAACTCCAGCATACTCTCCTCCTGTTCTGCGTTGAGTGAAAAAACAATCTTCTTAGCCCTCTTCTTTGCCTGCAGCTGATTAGGCTGGCTGGTGGAGTTGGAGGCAACAGAATCGACAGAGCCTTCACGGGATGGAGGAGTCGGTGAGCGAGGTTCTCTCGATTGCGATCGGCTGGTAGGAGGAGAGTCATTGGCAGGTTGGTTGCACTGGTCAGGCTGGTTTGACTGGACATGCTGATCAAGCTGGTCTTGCTGTTCTTCAGGTGGTGGTGATGGTTTGGAAGGTTGATGCATACTGAGTTTCCCTCTCCCTCTCCCTCTGGAAAGTGCCTTAGACCGTTTGGGTGGCATGGTACGTAGATGCTGACTGAATGAGGAAATTCCTAAAAAGCGGCGAGGTATTTGTACTGTTATGTCACGTGAGTGTTAGACACACCAAGCACGTTGTGCATGCGCTACTCATAGGCTACCCATACGCTGGACATTCGTCGAGAACGTCAGACACTCGTTGAAAATACGCCCAGATACGCTCCCATAAGTTATGTATAAGTTAAAGATACGCTATACATACGTTGGACATACGTTGGACATACGTTCTGTATACGTTAGATTCGTTGTGTATACGTTATGTATGCGACCAATCCACAACAAATTTGATTTTTAGGTACCCGGGTCGACGTATGCCGGCGTATGGACACTTTTTCAAAAAAAAATCATTCGTTCGGCATACGTTAAGTCCATACGTTGTAGTGTGACAGGGCCTTTAACAAGAGCAATAATTCTGTTCTGCAATTAAGCAAAATTACTCCTTCAAGATAGTTTCCCAATAAATAACTAAGACCTTAAAAGTCGAGCATCTGCAATGACAGGTAGTGCTTCGTGTGAATTTAGGTGATGGACATGCTAGCCATGGCCATCCAGTTTGGATTAAAATGCCAGAACTTTGCCACAATTTTTCTTGGTTTTAGCCCTTCCAGATTAATGGCTTTCATCACCTTCTGTTAACCCATGATTATATGTACACTACTACCCATGATTATGACCATGTATACTATTATGCATGATTCTGACCATGTATACTACTACTACACATGAGTCTTACCATGTATACTAAAACCCATGAATCTGACGATGTACACTACAACCCATGATTATATTTACACTACTACCCATAATTCTGACCATGTACACTACTACCCATGATTCTGACCATGTATAATACTACCCATGATTAAAAGTACACTACTACCCATGATTCTGACCATGTAGACAACTACCCATGATTCTGACCATGTATACTACTACCCATGATTTTGACCATGTATAATACTACCCATGATTTTCAAGTACTGGCAAAAATGTGCAAGTGCATCAAAATACTTTAAACATGTTTTAATTTAGAATACCATGTCTGCCTTTTTTTTGAGACATGTGCTTTTATATCAATGGTGTTTTAATATTTTTAAGTTTTCCTGTTATGTCTTTGTATTTGTATGACACATATGGAATCTAGCATGTTTGCTAATGATGAATCATTTTGTTCTTTTTACTTATTTGTTACATATTTGTACCTACTACCGTAAAAATTGCAATTACCTTTTTTGTTTTGCCATTTACAAAAAAATGCTACTGGCAAAATGTTGCCAGTCCAAATTGTCACTAAATTTGAGTCCTGACTACTACCCACAAGTCTGACCATGTATACTACTACCCATGATTCTGACCATGTACACTATTACCCATGATTCTGGCCATATATATGACTACCCATGATTCTGACCATGTACACTGCTATTCATGGTCAGAATCATGGGTAGTAGTATACATGGTCAGAATCATAGGCAGTAGTATAAATGGTCAGAATCATACCGCTGCCCATGATTCTGACCATGAAAACTGAACTGCATGACGTGAGTGACCCACATGCTGGCGGGGAGCTTACTTTTAATTTTCTCTCCCTGTTAAAGTTATGTAACAGATGAGTTTCAGATAATCTTCCAATGTTTTGTTGCAACAGGTAAGATATAAAGCTGATAATGAGGGAAACATCCTCATACAAGCTGCTTTTTCTGCATGTTTTGCTTGAACAAATAAATAGAATCCGTTTTCAGGTTAGCTGCTGTATTGGTCTAGGTAATGCTTTTGAACATAGATTTTGTTTAAGATAAATTATAGATTTTGTTGCATAAAAACTTTTTATCCAGAATTAGTCAATTGCTATGATTATGTCAACTTGTATGCATAAAGTAATTCTACTATCTGGCAGGACATTATGCAAAGTAATTAACTATATAGCAGGACTTGATCCAAAGTAATTAACGATATGACAGGGTCAGATCCAAACTAATTAACTATATGGCAGGGCCAGAACTGGAGGGTCAGATCCAAACTAATTAACTATATGGCAGGACCTGATCAAAGGTAATTAACTATATAGCAGGGCTTGATCCAAAGAAATTAACTATATAGCAGGGCCAGATCCAAAGTAATTAACTATATAGCAGGACCAGATCCAAAGTAATAAACTACATGGCAGGGTCAGATCCAAACTAATTAACTATATAACAGGGTCAGATCCAAACTAATTAACTGTATAACAGGGCCAGATCCAAACTAATTAACTATATAGCAGGGTCAGATCCAAACTAATTGACTATATAACAGGGTCAGATCCAAACTAATTAACTATATAACAGGATCAGATCCAAACTAATTAACTATATAGCAGGGTCAGATCCAAACTAATTAACTATAGAACAGGGTCAGATCCAAACTAATTAACTATATAACAGGGCCAGATCCAAACTAATTAACTATATAACAGGGTCAGATCCAAACTAATTAACTATATAGCAGGGCCAGATCCAAACTAATTAACTATATAACAGGGTCAGATCCAAACTAATTAACTATATAACAGAGCCAGATTCAAACTAATTAACTATATAACAGGGCCAGATTCAAACTAATTAACTATATAACAGGGCCAGATCCAAACTAATTAACTATATGGCAGGGTCAGATCCAAACTAATTAACTGTATAGCAGGGTCAGATCCAAACTAATTAACTATATAACAGGGTCAGATCCAAAATAATTAACTATATGACAGGGTCAGATCCAAACTAATTAACTATATAACAGGGTCAGATCCAAACTAATTAACTATATAACAGGGCCAGATTCAAACTAATTAACTATCTGGCAGGACCTGATGCAAAGTAATTAACTATATGGCAGGACCTGATGCAAAGTAATTAACTATATAGCAAGGCCAGATCCAAACTTAAGTAACTATATGGCAGGGTCAGATCAAAGTTAATAAATTATCTGGCAAGGTCAGATCCAAACTAACTATATAACCACCTGATGCAAAGTAAATAACTATGACAGGGTCAGATCCAAAGTAATTAACTACCTGGCAGGGTCAGATCCAAACTAATTAACTATATGGCAGGACCTGGTCCAAACTAATTAACTATATGGCAGGGCCAGATTCAAAAGTAATTAACTTTCTTGCAGGACCTGATGCAAGTAATTAACTATATGGCAAGGCCAGATCCAAACTTAATTAACTATATGGCAGGGTCAGATCAAAGTTCATAAATTATCTGGCAGTGTCAGATCCAAACTAATTAACTATATGGCAGGACCTGATACAAAGTAAATTATAAACAATGGCAGGGCTTGATCCAAACTAATTAACTATATGGCAGGACCTGATCCAAACTAATTAACTATATGGCAGGGCCAGATTCAAAAGTAATTAACTTTCTGGTAGGATCAGATCCAAACTAATTAACTATATGGCAGGACCTGATGCAAAGTAATTAACTATATGGCAAGGCCAGATCCAAACTTAATTAACTATATGGCAGGGCCGGATCCAAAGTAATTAACTATATGGCAAGGCCAGATCCAAAGTAATTAACTATCTGACAGGGTCCGATCCAAACTAATTAACTATATGGCAGGACCAGATGATGCAAAGTAAATAACTATGGCAGGGCTTGATCCAAAGTAATTAACTATATGGTAGGGCTTGATCCAAAGTAATTAACTATGTTGCAGGGCCGGATCCAAAGTAATAAACTGTATGGCAAGGCCAGATCCAATGTAATTAACTATATGGTAGGGCTGGATCCAAACTAAGTAACTATATGACAGGGCTGGATCCAAAGTAATTAACTATCTGGCAGCATCAGATCCAAAGTAATTAACTATGTAGCAGGGCCAGATTCAGTGTAATTATCTGTATGGAAGGGCCGGATCAAAGTGATTAACTATATGACAGGGTCAGATCCAAAGTAATTAACTATATAGCAGGGTCTGATCCCAAGTAATTAACTGTATGGCAGGGCTGGAGCCAAAGTAATTAACTATAGGGCAGTGTCAGATCCAAAGTAATTAACTATAGGGCAGGGTCAGATAAAGAGTAATAAACTTTCTGGCAGGGTCAGATCCAAACTAACTAACTATATGGCAGGACCTGATCCAAAGTAATTAACTATATGGCAGTGCCGGATCCAAAGTAATTAACTATATGACAGGGTCAGATCCAAAGTAATTAACTATATAGCAGGGTCTGATCCCAAGTAATTAACTGTATGGCAGGGCTGGAGCCAAAGTAATTAACTATAGGGCAGTGTCAGATCCAAAGTAATTAACTATAGGGCAGGGTCAGATAAAGAGTAATAAACTTTCTGGCAGGGTCAGATCCAAACTAACTAGCTATATGGCAGGACCTGATCCAAAGTAATTAACTATATGGCAGTGCCGGATCCAAAGTAATTAACTATATGACAGGGTCAGATCCAAAGAACTTAACTAATAGGCAGAGCCAGAACCAAAGTAATTAACTATATGGCAGCTAGGGCCAGATCCAAAGTAATTAGCTATATGACAGGACCAAGTCCAAAGTAATTAACTATATTGCAGGTCCAGATCCAAAGTAATTAACTATATGGCAGGGCCGGATCCAAAGTAATTAACTATATGGCAGGGCCGGATCCATTTACTATATGAAGGGCCGGATCGAAAGTAATTAATTATATGGCAGGACTGGATCGAAAGTAATTAACTATATGGCAGGGCCGGATCGAAAGTAATTAACTATATGGCAGGGCCGGATCCATTTACTATATGAAGGGCCGGATCGAAAGTAATTAACTATATGGCAGGGCCGGATCCAAAGTAATTAACTATATGGCAGGGCCTGATCCATTTACTATATGAAGGGCCGGATCCAAAGTAATTTACTATATGGCAGGGCTGGATCCAAAGTAATTAACTATATGGCAGGGCTGGATCCAAAGTAATTAACTATATGGCAGGGCCGGATCCATTTACTATATGAAGGGCCGGATCCAAAGTAATTAACTATATGGCAGGGCCGGATCCAAAGTAATTAACTATATGGCAGGGCTGGATCCAAAGTAATTAACTATATGGCAGGGCTGGATCCAAAGTAATTAACTAGATGGCAGGGCTGGATCCAATGTAATTAACTAGATGGCAGGGCTGGATCCAAAGTAATTAACTATATGGCAGGGCTGGATCCAAAGTAATTAACTATATGGCAGGGCTGGATCCAAAGTAATTAACTATATGGCAGGGCCGGATCCAAAGTAATTAACTATATGGCAGGGCCGGATCCAAAGTTATTAACTATATGGCAGGGCTGGATCCAAAGTAATTAACTATATGGCAGGGCTGGATCCAAAGTAATTAACTATATGACAGGGCTGGATCCAAAGTAATTAACTATATGGCAGGGCTGGATCCAAAGTAATTAACTGTATGGCAGGGCTGGATCCAAAGTAATTAACTATATGGCAGGGCCGGATCCAAAGTAATTAACTATATGGCAGGGCTGGATCCAAAGTAATTAACTATATGGCAGGGCTGGATCCAAAGTAATTAACTATATGGCAGGGCTGGGTCCAAAGTGCCGGATCCAAAGTAATTAACTATATGGCAGGGCCGGATCCAAAGTAATTAACTACATGGCAGGACCAGATGATGCAAAGTAAATAACTATGGCAGGGCTTGATCCAAAGTAAGTAACTTTTGGCAGGGCCGGATCCAAAGTAATTAACTATATGGCAGGGCCGGATCCAAAGTAATTAACTATATGGCAGGGCTGGATCCAAAGTAATTAACTATATGGCAGGGCTGGATCCAAAGTAATGAACTATATGGCAGGGCTGGATCCAAAGTAACTAACTATATGGCAGGGCTGGATCCAAAGTAATTAACTATATGGCAGGGCCGGATCCAAAGTAATTAACTATATGGCAGGGCTGGATCCAAAGTAATTAACTATATGGCAGGGCTGGATCCAAAGTAATTAACTATATGGCAGGGCCGGATCCAAAGTAATTAACTATATGGCTCGGCTGGATCCAAAGTAATTAACTATATGACAGGACCAGATGATGCAAAGTAAATAACTATGGCAGGGCTTGATCCAAAGTAATTAACTATATGGCAGGGCCGGATCCAAAGTTATTAACTATATGGCAGGGCCGGATCCAAAGTAATTAACTATATGGCAGGGCCGGATCCAAAGTAATTAACTATATGACAGGGCCTTGAATAAAAACTTTTTTCTCGAACAGAAGAAATGTTAAAGGGACACATGGCAGTCTTGAAGAAGCATTTACCGAGCATCTCAATTTGCATCTCAATTTATTTATCCAGTATTTGTATGACTTTAAACCTGCTTGAACATAATTAAATAAAACTACTTATTTTACCTAAGGTTTAAATGTATTATTGGTGCAATATCGTCAACAGCTGACAGTATGCCAAAGTAATATGCTTTATACTATTCTTATAAATAATATTGATGATTGAACAAATACATGGTATGTAGAAAAACTAACCAGACGCCAGGAGTTTTTTAAAAAGTCAAGATTGCCGTGTGTCGCTTTAAGGTAAAATATAATGTGCTAAAAAAAACACACACAGCCCTTAAAGTTACATGTACACAAGCCCACGTAGATGTTATTAACTCTTAGCCTGCTAAGGGCGACATCAACAGCCTTTACAGCCAGTGTAAACCCAGATCAGCCTGCGAGTTATCAGGGTTTACACTGTCTGGCTGCTCATCAGTCATTTAACCAAAACACCCCTTTATAACATAAATGGAATGGTCCAAATTCAAAGAAAGGACTGCCCATTATACATTCATAGCGGGCTAAGGGTAAAGTGGCTCTGAGCCTGTTTTGTCGATTTACTTTTAGGATGTCGTTGTGCTTTTAAAGTAAACAATTATAATTCTCTAGAATAACATTTGAGTATAATAAAAAAAAAAAAAATCGAAAAAAATCATAAAGGCGGAACTGCAGTTTTGGATATTGTATGTGTTTTATTGTTTTCACATGTTTTAATAATAATGTTCATGGCACATACAGCTTCTTGGGTTATAATGTTGGAATGTTTGTTGTTGAATTCTCTATTGAACTGGGAAAGTATGTTTTTTTGATGTTGTTAATGGGAAGTTTTTTGTAGCTGCAAAGTTTAGTGTTATCTCACTCAGGTAACTGATAAAGATAAATGGTGTATGCACCTGATTGTGAATTGATTTGAATGGGAGTTTATAGTCGCACCAACAACTAAGGTCATATGGCGACTTTTCATCTTGCATTGATGGAGGAAGACTCTAGATGCCCCTCCGGACAATTTTCGTGCAAAAGCAGGCACCTGGGTAGGGCCACCGAGGTTCCGCATGCCAGCTGGATCGCTTCCTAACATAACAGTTTTTAGGCATGAGGGTTCAAACCCACAGTGGTGAGAGGCAAGTCATTTCTCAGGGTCTCCAGCCACTCGGCCATGGATGTGGATCATTAAATTGAGGATAAAAAAAAGTGTATTAGTGTTTCTCATTTTATTTTGCATTTTATTTCACAGCTCTACTTTAAATAATGGACATTTGGTCGTCTGTGAATTTTCCATGAATTAGTGACCCCATCCATGGCCAGGATACTAATTAAAGATGCTGCATCTTAAGCTATCTCGCCTCTTGTCAAGTGAGAAAGTGTCGATTCGATTCTTACGGATGGAAAGAGGAAAGAGGTATACAGTACTGGTTCTACCCAAGAAAAATGACGTGGGCACAAACAAATTGACTGTCATATAAAAGTATAGCCTAACATGGCAGTTCCCAGGATCTTTTGCAGTTCCCAAGCATTTGCAGTTCCCAAGGATCTTTTGCAGTTCCCAAGAGTCTTTTACAATTCCCAAGGATCTTTTACAGTTCCCAATGTTGTATTGCAGTTCCCAAGAATATTTTGACAAACAAACATGAAATAGTGATTAGTTAGCCTTGTTAGCTCTACTGGCTGAAGGCCAGCAGAGCTTTTGGGATGGCGAGTTGTCCGTCGTCCGTCCGGCTGTCCGGCCGGCCGTCGTTAACTTTTGTCTTGTTACCACAATAGGGCCTTCATTTTTCATTCGATCTTTACCAAACTTTAACAGGTTGTAAATATCAATAAAAGCTCGGACAAGTTCAAAAACCAGCCAGATCGGAATAATTTCACCGGAGTTATGGCCCTTGTTTTGCTGAAAAATGCCATATTAAGCCTTGTGAACACTCTAGCACCTTCATTTATTATTTGATCTTTACCAAACTTGCACAGGTTGTTAATATCAATGAAAGCTCAGACAAGTTCGAAAACCAGCCAAATCGGATCAGTAACACCTGAGTTATGGCCCTTTTTTTTCTGAAAATTGCTATTTTCTGCCTTGTGAACGCTCTAGCACCTTCATTTATTATTTGATCTTTACCAAACTTGCACTGATTGTTAATATCAATGAAAGCTCAGACAAGTTCGAAAACCAGCCAAATCGGATTAGTAACACCAGAGTTATGGCCCTTGTTTTTTCTGAAAATTACTATTTTCTGCCTTGTGAACACTCTAGCACCTTCATTTATTATTTGATCGTTACCAAACTTGCACAGATTGTTAATACCAATTATAGCTTGAACAAGTTTGAAAATCAGCTGAATGGGGTCAGTAACACCAGAGTTATGGCCCTTTTTTTCCTGAAAAATGGCATTTTCTGCCTTGTGAACACGCTATAGCACCTTCATTTATTATTTGATCTTTACTGAACTTGCATAGATTGTTAATATCAATGAAAGCTCGGACAAGTTCGAAAACCAGCCAGATCGGAATAATTTCACCGGAGTTATGGCCCTTGTTTTTTCTGAATATTTCTGTTTTCTGCCTTGTGAACGCTCTAGCACCTTTATTTATTATTTGATCGTTACCAAACTTGCACAGATTGTTAATACCAATTATAGCTTGAACAAGTTCGAAAATCAGCTGAATTGGGTCAGTAACACCAGAGTTATGGCCCTTGTTTTTTCTGAAAAATGGCATTTTCTGCCTTGTGAACACCCTAGCACCTTCATTTATTATTTGATCTTTACTAAACTTGCACAGATTGTTAATTTCAATGAAAGCTCGAACAAGTTTGAAAACCAGCTAAATCAGATCATTAACACCGGAGTTATGGCCCTTGTTTTTTCTGAAAAATGCTATTTTCTGCCTTGTGAACAATCTAGGGCCTTCAATATTAATCAAATCTTTACTTAACTTTGCCAGTGTCTTTATATCAATGAAAGCTCGAACAATTTCAAAAACCGGCAAGATCGAAATAATTTCAACGGAGTTATGGCCCTTGTTTTGCTGAAAAATGCCATATTAAGCCTTGTGAACACTCTAGGACCTTCATTTATTATTTGATCTTTACCAAACTTGCACAGATTGTTAATATCAATGAAAGCTCGGACAAGTTCGAAAACCAGTCACAGAGGAGTTATGGCTCTTGATTTAGTTAAAAATGCTATATTTTGCCTCGTTAATATGGTAGGGCCTTCATTTTTCATCTGATCGTTACCAAACTTTACCAGATTCTTTAGTTATGGCCCTTGATTTAGTTAAAAAGCTGTTTTTTGCTCGAAACTTTTAAGAAAACATAAATAGCTGTCACTCGCTTCATTGATATTATAAGAGCCATGTTAGCCAGTAGAGCGTCCACAGGCCCTCTTGGGCCTCTTGTTTTCATTTCTGCATGTACCCAATCAAAACTGTACCAACCAAGTTCAGTGTTTTCCAACCTATTAAAATTAAGTTGGCTGTGCTTTCAACTTGTAGCGCTTGAAAATGATTGAAAATAGTGTTGTTGTTGTCATGTCAGCTTGAACCAGTTCACAGTAGAGCATTTCTAGACTTTCTTGGACCTCTTGCTCAGGAATTTCATGAATAACATTTGACATTTAAATTATATATAATAATGTTTTCAATGTAGACAAATAGTCTATGTCAGAATTTATTTCCCAGGGTTTGACAATCTGTTTCATTGTATCAGTTGGCTTTTGCTATACACATTTCAATAGTTTTAAAACAGAACTAAATATATTATTCTGTTTATAGTGTAACTAAAATTAAAAGAAAAACCCTTGGTAACTTTATAATATCAACTGTTTAATAATATTATTCATTTATGGCCTTGAGCTGTTATATCAATTTCTTTACATTAGCAGACATTCCTTCTCATGAACAGACATTCCTTTCTTCTAAGTTCCCAAGGATATTTTAAAGTTTCCAAGGATCTTTTGCAGTTCCCAAGGATACTTTGCAATTCCCAAGGATACTTTGCAATTTCCAAGAGTATTTTGCAGTTCCAAGGATCCTTTGCCATTCCCAAGCTTTTACAGTTCCCAAAAATCTTTTGCAGTTCCCAAGAATCTTGTTCAGTTCCTAGGGATATTTTGCAGTTCCCAAGGATATTTTGCAGTTCCAAAGCTTTTGCTGTTCCCAAGAGTATTTTACAGTTCCCAGGATCTTTTGCAGTTCTCAAGCATTTGCAGTTCTCAAGGATCTTCTGCAGTTCCCAAGAGTATTTTGCAATTCCCAAGGATCTTTTGCAGTTCCCAATTTTGTATTTCAGTTCCCAAGGATCTTTTGCAGTTTCCAAGCTTTTGCAGTTCCCAAGCATTTGCAGTTCCCAGGATCTTTTGCAGTTCCCAAGCATTTGCAGTTCCGAAGGATCTTTTGCAGTTCCCAGTTTTGTATTGCAATTCCCAAGAATCTTTTGCAGTTCCCAATTTTGTATTGAAGTTCCCAATGATCTTTTATGTTCCCAAGGATCTTTTACAGTTCCCAAGCTTTTGTAGTTCCCAGGATCTTTTGCAGTTCCCAATAGTCTTTTGTAGTTCCCAAGGATCTTTTGCAATTCTTAAGAGTTTTTTGCAGTTCCCAAGGATCTTTTGCAGTTCCCATCCATTTTCAGTTCCCAATGATGTTTTGAGGTTTCCAAGGATTTTTTGCAGTTCCCAAGAGTCTTTTGCAGTTTCCAAGCTTGTGCAGTTCCCAAGGATTTTTTGCAGTTCCTAAGGATCATTTGCAGTTCCCAGTCCCCAAGCTTGTGCAGTTCCCAAGAATCTTTTACAGTTTCCAAGCTTTTGCAATTTCCAAGAGTATTTTGCAATTTCCTAGGATCTTTTGCAGTTCCCAAGCTTTTGCAGTTCCAAAGGATCTTTTGCAGTTTCCAAGACTCTTTTGCAATTCCCAAGAGTATTTTGCAGTTCCCAAGGATCTTTTGCAGTTCCCAAGCTTTTGCAGTTCCCAGGATCTTTTGCAGTTCCCATGGATCCTTTTTATCATGACGTTATTTAATACATTGGTATTGAAGAAGTGTTTCTTCTTAACTTGCATTTGTTCAGGCATTAATATTAATTATAAAAATAGTGTAAAGCAAATTACTAACTGTTGATAATATTGCATCAATAATATATGTAAAACTATGGAAGAATAAGATGAACAATTATATGCAAGCAGGTCAAAATGATACTGGATTAATAAACTAAAGCCTTTTGCAATTACCAAGGGTCTTTTGCAGTTCCCAATGATGTGTTGCAGTTCCCAAGGATCTTTTGCAGTTCTAAATAGTCTTTTGCAGTTCCCAAGGATCTTTTACAGTTCCCAACCATTTGCAGTTCCCAATGATGTTTTGCAGTTTCCAAGGATCTTTTGCAGTTCCCAAGAGTCTTTTGCAGTTTCCAAGCTTGTGCAGTTCCCAATGATTTTTAGATCACCTGAGCCGAAGGCTCAAGGTGATCTATTGGGATCACTCTTCGTCCGTCGTCCGTCGTCCGTCGTCGTCCGTCCGTTATTAACTTTTCTTCCAACGACTTCTCCTCAGAAACCGCTTGGCTAATTTTGACCAATCTTCACACGGATGATCCTTAATGAATGCTTTTTAGATTTGTTAAAATAAGGTCAGCGCTACATCCAAGATTGCCGCCATTACCATATATGGTCGAAACCTTAAAAAATCTTCTCCAGAACCGCTGGACAGATTTCAACAGTTTTTCTTTTAAAATGTTCGCCAATGTCAATGTCAAGTTTGTCCAAATGAAGTCCCCGGGGTCAAAAATGGTTGTGCCCCTGGGGTCCAAAGTTTTTGCATGTTTTTCATGTAGACATATAGGATTTTTTTTTTAAAAATCTTCTTCTCTGAAACCACAAGGCCCAGAGCTCTCATGTATTACATGTAGCATCAGCTTATGGTCCTCTACTAAGTTTGTTCAAATGGTGACCCTGGGGTCAACTTTGTCCGCGCCCCGGGTGTCACAGTTTTACATAGACTTATATAGGATTTTTTTAAAAAATCTTCTTCTCGGAGACTGCAAGAGCCAGAGGTTTGATATTTTGCATTTACTATAAGCTTATGGTCCTTTACCAAGTTTGTGTAAATGGTGACCCTCGGGTCACATTTGGCCCCGCCCAAGGGTCACATGTTTTACATAGACATGTATTGGGAAAAACTTAAAAATCTTCTTCTCTGAAACTGCAAGAGCCAGAGGTTTAATATTTTGCATTTGCTGTAAGCTTATGGTCCTCTACCAGTTTTGTTCAAATGGTGACCCTGGTGTCACATCTGGCCCGCCCTGGGGGTCACAGTTTTACATATGCTTGTATAGGAAAAACTGACAAAAAGCTTCTTCTTTGGAACTGCAAGAGCCAGAGGTTTAATATTTTGCATTTGCTATAAATTTATGGTCCTCTACCAAGTTTGTTCAAATGGTGACCATGGTGTCATCAGGAGTGGTTAAGTATATTCAAATTACTTAGTGAGAGTTAGGTTAGGGGATTGCCTTCAGAATTAAATCAGAAAATCGAATAAATGTTTACTCACCTTGTCCGACATCAAAATCAAAACTCATTTCACTTTCATTTTGGCAGTGTTATGCCACAGGTATTCGGCGCGTAATTTGGTCACTGCTACCCCCCGACCCCCTTTACTAACCCCCACCCCACACCAAAAAAACATCATCCAAAAAGTCATTTCATAACATTTTAAAACTTTCCTAAAAAAAAAACTTTTTCGTATATTATACAGTCGAACCTCGATAGCTCGAAGTCAGCGGGACTTTAGGGATATGTTCGAGCTATCGGTGGTTTCGAGTCATCGAGGTCACGGTAAAAACCAAAATATCTATTACCACCTGAAATAGTGTTACTTGTGTACGTGATGTATCGTTCTCGGTATGTTTTTTATGTTCATGCATGTTTGTTTAAACCTCATAACGGATATATAACATGTAATTGTTACACTGAAAATACAAGAAAAACTGCAATAATGTGTTTGTTTTATCATTTATTTAAAGAAATATCACACTAATAGATTTTAACATACATTCCGGAAGTCCGAATAATAAGAACATGGTAAGACTGGTTTCGGTACATTATTTAATTAGAAATCAACCGTGTTAATTTATCATAATTAACAGTAAACAATGATCACTAAACATAAATTTTATCTGTCTATTATCGCTTTTCAATCATAAATGTTCGCACTTTAACAACCAGCTTTATCTGTTTTCGGCACTATGATCAAACTTGCTACAAACAAATACAAACGGTCGATTAAAATTAATATGGCCGACGTCGCATGGCAACGATCATCACCTTCGATTAAGCGAGGTTTAAATTCACACAAAAACGGATCTTCGGACCGTAAAAAAGTATTCGAGCGAGCCGGGGTATTCGAGAAATAATATTCGAAAAATCGAGGTTAAATTACATTGAATTATATAGGAGTTGTGTCGGTACCGGAAAATGTGTTCGAGTTACCGATGGTATTCGAATCACCGGTGTTCGAGCTATCGAGGTTCGACTGTATTATAAAATATAATATATGGAAAAATTATTTTTAGGAATAATATACAATTTTTTTTTTTTTAGGAAAGTTTAAAATGTTATGAAAGACTTTTTGGATGATGTGTTTTTTTGGGTTTTTTTGTTGGTTGTGGGGTGGGGTTAGTAGAGGGGTTAGTAGAGGGGGGTTGGGGGTAGTAGTGACCAAATTACGCGCCGAATATCTGAGAATATCTGAGTGTTATGCCCCTTGTCCCAAGATGCTCGTCATAAAACTTTAACCTGCAACCTAACCAATCTCATAACGGCCATAATTGAAAGTATTTGACCTATGTTCATCAAGCTTACACACATCTTCATCTTACTTCAATTACTCATTTTGGTAAAGTTTTTCCTCTTTTCATAAAACTTTAACATGCAATATCACCCCCTAACTTTATAGTTTTTAGCTCTGCTGATCAAGATCAGCAGAGCTTATGCTGTGGTGCGGTGTCCATTGTGCGTCCATCCATCTGTCCGTCCATCCGTACAGCTAAAATGAAGAAGAGGGCCATTTTAGTAGCGAGTCCAGAAGGAAAGGTAATTTTCCAACAAGGGGCTTGAAAAATGGCCCCTACCATTTTTCAAGCCCCTTGTTGGAAAATGACCCTACCATAGGCTGTCCAAGTTCATTGGGCACACTTGTCCAAATACTTGGACAAAAATATGGGGCCTTTTTCTAAAAGTAGAGGCTATTTTCCTTTACATATGGCCCTTTATTAGTCCGCCACCGGTCCCGGTGGGGACTAAGTTTGCACCTTGTCCGTTCGTCCTTCCAAAATGCTTGTCCAGGTCATATTTTCAATACTATAAGACTTTGAGATACCAAACTTCGTATGTGGATACATCTTGGGATAGCGGTGTGCCGCGTACCAAATAAAAGGTCACTGTCACTTGACCTGTGACCTCTGTCATAGAAATGCTTGTCCGGACCGTATTTTCAATACTATAACACTTAGAGATACCAAACTTGATATTTGAATACATCTTGGGATAGCGGTGTGTCGCATACCAAAATAAGGTCACAGTGACCTTGACCCTTGACTTGTGACCTCTGTCATAGAAAATGTTCCGAAATGCTTGTCCGGGCCATATTTTCAATACTATAAGACTTTGAGATACCAAACTTGGTATGTGAATACATCTGGGATCGAGGGCTGGCGTGGTGCAGTCGGTAGCGCGATGGATTTGTAACCGGAGGCCCCGGGTTCAATCCTCCATGGTGCCACTGAGTTTTGTCGGTGTGTTCTTGGCAAGACACTTTCCCTTAGCCCCGTCCGTCGGATGGGGACGTAAACCGGGTGGTCCATGTATCGGTCTATCCTCCGAGCACATTAAAGAACCATAGGAATCTATTCGATAATAAGAGTAGGGCACGGTTCCCGGATTCCTATGTATCCTTCCACTCTCTCTGGGGCGGCTCTAATTAACCTATACTGTGTTGATGAGCCGTTAAACAACTTCAGTTCAATTGGATAGGACCGTATTTTCAATACTATAACACTTAGAGATACCAAACTTGATATGTGAATACATCTTGGGATAGCGGTGTGTCACGTACCAAAATAAGGTCATTGTGACCTCTGTCATAGAAAATGCTTGTCCGGACCGTTTTTTTCAATACTATAACACTTAGAGATACCAAACTTGGTATGTAAATACATATTGGGATAGCGGTGTGTCGCTTACCAAAATAAGGTCATTGTGACCTGACCTTAACCTGTGACCTCTGTCAGAGAAAATGCTTGTCGGACCGTATTTTCAATACTGTAACACTTAGAGATACCAAACTTGGTATGTGGATACATCTTGGATAGCGATGTGTCGCGTACCAAAATAAGGTCACTGTGACCTTGAACTTGACCTGTGACCTCTGTCATAGAAAATGCTTGTCTGGACCGTATTTTCAATACTATAACACTTAAGAGATACCAAACTTGGTATGTGAATACATCTTGGGATAGCGATGTGTCGCGTACCAATAAGGTCATTGTGACCTTGACCTGTGATCTTTGTCATAGAAATGCTTGTCCGGACCGTATTTTCAATACTATAACACTTAGAGATAACAAACTTGGTATGTGAATACATCTTGGGATAGCGGAATACATCTTGGGATAGCGGTGTGTCACATACCAAAATAAGGTCATTGTGACCCTGACCTGTGACCACCGTCATAGGAAATGCTTGTCTGGACCGTATTTTCAATACTATAACACTTAGAGACACCAAACTTGATATGTGAATACATCTTAATATAGTGGTGTGTCGCATACCAAAATAAGGTCATTGTGACCTTGACCTTGATCTTTCACCTCCATCATACAAAATGTCTGGAAAATGTTTGTCTGGGCCGGTGGGGGACTATGGATTGCCCTGCAATTCTTGATGCTCTTGTTTTTAAAGCTTGGCTCTTTATTTATATGGCCAATTTGTTAATGACCCATTAAAAATGGCCCTTTGCAAGGTGGCTCCTTGCTCTATTCCGTTTGACCATCCGTCCGTAAACTTTTTTTGTAGCGACTACTCCTCTGAAATTACTGGATGGATTTTCGTGAAACTTTACAGAAATGTTGCCCATGATGTCTTGTAGATCCTAGCAAAAATCCAAGATGACCGCCAAAGCTAAAAATAGATTTAAAAAAAAAAAAAATTGTAGTGACTACTTCTTGAAAACTATAAGTGATATTGATATGGGACTTTTTCTAAAATGATCAGCATGACATGATATTGGTCCTTGTTGAAAATCGTTTTGATTCGACGTTAAAAATGGCTGCCCATTTTTGTTTACATAAGAGTTATATAGTAAATACTTCTAGCGACTACTCTGAAACTTCTTGACGGATTTTCTCTTGATGTCTAATTGATCCTATCAAAATTTCAGGTCAGCTGGAAATTCAAGATGGCCACCAAGGCAAAAAATAGATTTTAAAAAACAAGTTTGTAGTGTCTACTTCTTGAAATCTAGAGGTGATATTGATATGGGACTTTTTCTCTAAAATGATAATCGTCTTGTTATGGTGATCACTTGTGCCAAGTTATTTAAAAATCCCTGCAGGGGTTGTGACGTTACGGTCCGGACACGAAATTACGTACCTGTTTTTGACCTATAAACTTCAAGTGTAACCTTGACCTTTGATGTACGGATCTGGGTTTTGAGTGCGACACATCATCTTGTTATGGTGATCACTTGTGCCAAGTTATTTAAAAATCCCTGCAGGGGTTGTGATGTTACGAAATTGCATACCTGTTTTTTACCTATGAACTTCAAGTGTGACCTTGACCTTTGAGGTACGCACCTTGGTTTTGCGCGTGACACATGGTCTTGTTATGGTTATCACTTGTGCCAAGTTATTTAAAAATCCCTGCAGGGGTTGTGAAGTTACGGTCCGGGACACGAACTTCGGAATGACGGACGGACAGACAGAATCCGGACGGAACGGACAGACGGTGCGATTACTATATGCCGAAAATGAAAAATTCGGGGCATAAAAAATAATTGTAAGAACTACCTCCTCAAAACTTTAAGTGATATTGATATTGGACTTTTTTTTAAATGATCAGCATGACATGAACTTGGTCATTGTCTAAATTCATTTTGATTCAACTTTAAACATGGCTGACAGTGGCCATCTTTGTTTACATAGTGTTATATTATAAAAGTGTTTAGCAACTACTCCTCTGAAACTACTTAACGGATTTTCAGGATGCCGCCACGGCTAAAAATAGATTTTTATAAAAACAAATTTGTAGCGACTTGGTAACTTCTTGAAAACTATAAGTGAGATATTGATATGGGCTTTTTTCTAAAATGATCAGCGTTACATGATGTTGGTCCTTGTTGAAAATTATTTTGATTCAACATTAAACATGGCTGCCGTGGCCATCTTTGTTTACATAGTGTTATATAGTAAGCGACTAACTCCTCTGAAACTACTTGACAGATTTTCATGAAACTTCACAGGAATGCTGATCAAGCTATCAAAAACCTATCAGTAGAGCTTCAAGGTCATTGACCTCTTGTTTAAAACAAGCACATGGCAGGCAACACAAGTGTTCCTGGAACACCCTCTAGTTTAATCATATGAATAACTGGTGGCAATCACAGGTTAGACTAGACTTAGTAGACTTATTAGACTAGACCTTTCAGAAGGAAAACAAGAATTATGTGTAACATCATTTAAATACTAAACAAACATTAAAAACACAATTTTTTTTTTTTTTTTTTTTATTACTTAACTATATAAAGGTACAAATGTTCGAGGGGAAAACCACCGTTAAAAACCCAATGCAGTGCCGATTTTTGTCTACTGCAGGCACATTTTTTGGACCTATTTTCAAGTTCAGGATCTTAAATTGTACGGAACATATAAATCTAGACAGTCAACACATAAATTTCTTTCAGTATCATTGTGTCTTTCAACACCGAACAGCTAATGTTGAATTTCCCAAGAAATTTGTGTTTTTAATATTTGTTTCATTATTTAAATATGATGTTTTCAAACACATAATTGTTGTTTTTTCTTCTGAAAAGATTTAGTCTGAGTCTAAGAAGCTACTCCCCGAATACTGTGGTGGCAATATGATGAACCTGATATGTATTAATATTTGTGATATAACAACAAAACATTGCGATTTCCAGACAAGACATTTTTATCAATACTAATTAAACTGAAGGTAGCTTGCGGTTCATTTAATGCTTGTGGACATTTCATATGGAACTGAAGCACCTACATTATGTTTGTTTTGCATTTGTATTGACACCAAATTATGCTTTTAGATCACCTCCAGACCCTTTAAACAACAATTCAGTACAAATAACATTAGGGTAGAATGAATGTGAATAAAACATGATCCAGTCTGATGATTATTGACACAATTGGGTCTAAATTTGTTGTGTGTCTGCATCCCATCTACTGTCAATTATATTGGGGGAAATTGTGCAATTTAAAAAACAACAGTGTCTGCAAGGAATCTGAAAGAGACTGGGAGTGCTGAATATAGCACGTGAAAGTGAGATATTTGCTCGAGATACTGGGTATCTCAGGTGAGAGTGAGATATATCAGCGGGAGATATATCGAGATATCAGTAGAATATGCATTTTGCAATGGGTTGCAGCAGAAATTTGATGCAGATGCAAGGAACTTTTGCATGTAATCTCTAAGGATTTGTATCTGTGACTCAGAATGTACATTGGCATATAGAAGAAG
>JAWPHD010022808.1:0-17500 GCA_037043455.1 Cyrtodaria siliqua | reverse complement strand
GAATCTGGTCCCTTCTGTTGAAAATGATTTCATCATCCAACGTTAATATCACCTGCAACAGAGGTAAATAATAATCAATGGTAACCAGAAATATTACTGAAGGTGATGAATATCCCCACTTAAATTATAAGTCAAACAAAGGGCCATAATTCTGTAATTTGTTTGTTTTCTTTGTATGGTGTTTTAAGTCATTTTCAACACATGTAAGGTTATATATGACAGTCAACTTTTTGTGGTGGAGGCAGAACACCCACTTTTCCTGGGTAGAACCAGTACTGTATACCTCCCGCCATCTGTAAGAATCGACACTTCCTCACTTACAAGTCGAGCTGCCAGTGAGATTCGAATGCGCAGCGGTGAGAGGCGAAAGTTACGTTGTTAACCATTCGGCCATGGAGATACTTAATTCTGTAACAAATTAGGCAATCCACAATGGGTGATGTAGAGGGACATAAGGTCATCAGTTGTTATGAGTTTATGAGTATATAAAGTTTGGGAACAACCCTTTCAAGACTGTTTGAGAAATGCTAGCTCGGTCTGAGAGTGTCTCTCCCACCGCGGAAAACTGCATAAGAAATATTTTATTAAATTTGTGCTTAAAGACCCAACATCCGATCAGACCTTCGGATGTAAATTAACTCTGCTGTGTGTGTGTGTATTATCAGTGAGTGGCAATACAGTGTTAGCTAAAAATAGATTTGGGGGATTGCAGCCGACAGAAAACACATTGTTAACCTGTTGATTGTCAGTAATTCCCATGAGTTTTAAACATATACGACATAATTTTCTCTTCCAAGTGATTAAATACATGTAGACTTGTATGTCTCATACATTAAAAATGTACACAATAACTGTATTTATGATATTCATTAGTTTTATTATTCTAAAACAGAGTCCACATAATTCAGCCAAATTGATCTACACCAACTGAATGTTTTTCTTTTGAGCACTTTTATTTTATTTTTTTCCTTGACAAATTGTCATCCATTAGTATATGTTTAATGAATGTGTAATCTGTATACAGCAACACTGTTCCACAAATACCAGACATAATCAGTATATATATGTCAACACCTGTGATAAGGTTGCATTGTAAGGATCATATTTCTGCTGGTCCAATTAGCCTGAATCATAATTGGACAATTCCATTACAAGTAAGGTAGAGGATCCATTTCTGCACTTTTATTTTCCCATTTGTTTTATCCATTTTTCATCATACATTCTAAACAAACATATGCATAATCTAAATTACTCGCAAGTCATCTCTAAATATGTTTACTTTATGTTATTTAAATGCTCAAAATAATAAAAGAAATAGTTGATCAACCTATATAAACTGAACTCCACCATGCTGTTCTTGGCGGCATTTTAATAGAATGCGGTGGTCATATTTTTAGAAGTTGATGAAAACGTGTTATATTTTTATTTTGTGTGATGTATACATCCAAAACATTTGTGTTATCATTATTAGTTAACGAAGAGCAAAAACGTACAGTTGAAGCTCTTTTCAATCATTACAATTGGAATTTTATTGAAATAAACAAATCACCAGAAGAACAACAAAATAATGACAATGTGCAACATGAGATACCAATTAATTCAATTCAAGAAAGTGGGTGTATTCAACAGGAACATGATGCTCAAGTTTTATCAATTAACGATGTTACAGAAACAGATTTGATGACAAATGTAGATGATTCTTGTGTACATTGCTTTTGTTCTCCATGTGTGATTACACATGAACACTCATGGCTTGGAAGTGGGTCAAGACCACATGCCAAAAATAGAATTTAAAGAAGGGTAAAATACAAGAAATGTTGGTCAATGTTCGACAGAAGAAATGCTTGGCGCAAAACTGAGTATCTTGTTAGAAAGGCTAGACTAATGAAAAGGGAGCACGTTTAGACTAAGATGAGAGTGTTGTTAGAATTCAAAGAGAGATACTGCCAGAATGTGTATTAAACTAAGTAGTAAGGTCTCGCTATCTTCACCTACCAGGAAAGCCGTATACCGGCCATTGTTGGTAATACAACACGATTGTGATATAATTTTAATATTGCACAGATTATTCAATAAAAGGATATGTGTATACATCAGTATTTGAGCAACAAAACGCAAACAGTATAATACTAAAATTGTAAAAATGATGCAAATTTCGATTGGTGAAAACATTAATAAGTGTTTAGAAAAATGGATATAAAATGCTGCAACACAAATGTACATGTATTTGGAGAATTTCACAAATTAAAAACATCCAAAGTAAGTGCTAAGAATGTTTATTATACACATTTTACTAACCTGTACAGCAATAGCATACTACCATGTGTTTCTTGTTCATTTGTTTACAAACAGTGGAGTCACATGATCTCATGAATACTTAGCTCCTCCCATTAATTTGAAATTTGAAATTTTGGTTTGATGATTATATTTAATTATGAAAATCAGAAAGAACCATATAACACTATTTTCACAATAATTAAAGAAAATCAATTAAACTTCAAGCATATATTTTTTGAAAGATAACTGTAACTGTTTTTTATGACTTTTGAAGAAAAAGTGTCCCTGACATGAAACATGTTCAAATATACAAAGGAAACCACCCCCAGCCATTACCTCCCTTATATACCCCAGTTGGGTCTTTAAATGGTGTTCACCAAAGACAACACTTCATATGACCAAGTATCAAACAAATAAAAGCAAGCTAATCATAAGAAGTTAAGTTATTGAGGTTAAATGGTTTAACCAGGGTGTAGTTTTGGGAAAATAACGCAAAATAATATGTCCTTGACCTTGGTATTTTTTGTCGTTCAGCGATGTCCACCAATGCCAACAATACATATGACCAAGTATCAAAGACATAAAGTGAAGCAATCACATAAAGTTAACTGAGGTTAAGTTACCTAACCAAGGTCAAGTTTGGAGAAAATAAGCAAATATGACACTGACTTTGGTATTTTTTGTCATCCATCAATGTCCACCAATGCCAACAATACATATGACCAAGTATCAAAGACAAGAAGTGAGACAATCACATAAAGTTAACTGAGGTTAAGTTACCTAACCAAGGTTAAGTTACTTAACCAAGGTTAAGTTTGGGGAAAATAACACAAAATATGACCTTGGCCTTGGTAATTTTTGTCATTTAGTGATGTCCACCACTGCCGACAATACATATGATCAAGTATCAAACAAAGATATTAAAGTTATCAGAAAAAGTTAACTGAGGTTAACTTAACTAACCAAACTGATGTTTAGGATAAATAACGCAAAACATGACTTTGACCTTGGTATTTCTTGTCATTCAGTGATGTCCACCAATGCCAACAATACATATGACCAAGTTTCAAAGACATAAAGTTAAAGGGGTTGATGCACTATTTTCAAACACAGTTTATCTTAAAGGGCTCTGAAAAACTTGAAAAAAGCTGAAAAATAAAGGAGATATGACCTATTCAAAATTTGCAAAGAACATAAATGGAGGCGGCCATCTTTGAACGATGACGTCATCGCGCCGTTTTACCATATATGGCATATTGTTAAAATGTCTTTTAAAGCAAAGAAAATCACTGCTAATGAAAAATAATACTAAAATGTATGCATTTTACATCTTTATATTTATTTTTAATCAATTTTCTGTGGTTTTCTTTGCTTTAAAATACATTTTGTCAGTATGCCTTATATGGTAAAACGGCGCGATGACGTCATCGTTCAAAGATGGCCGCCTCCATTTATGTTCTTTGCAAATTTTCAATAGGTCATATCTCCTTTATTTTTCATGGCATTTTGATAATTCTTTCAGCTTTTTTCAAGTTTTTCAGAGCCCTTTTAAATAAACTGTGTTTGAAAATAGTGCATCAACCCCTTTAAGCAATCACATAAAGTTAACTGAGGTTAAGTAACCTAACCAAAGTTAAGTTTAATGAAAATAAGCAAAAGATGACCTTGACCTGGGTAATTTTGTCATTATGTGATGTCCCTTGACCTAACAAAGCATCTGACAAAGTTTCAGAAAAATTTGTTCAGGGGTTAATGAGATATAGCGGATTTAAAATGTGGCCGCTGCCGGATAAGTGACTGCTATGTCTCGCTACCCACTATGTGGGCGAGACAAAAATGAGGCAATCATATACAGTTAACTGAGGTTAAGTTACCTAACCAAGGTGAAGTTGTGTGAAAATACTTCAATGGGCATGTGTTTTATTATGCAGCAAAACTTTAAAACATTCACAATTATGTAAGATATGAAATTCCTCTGATTACAAAATGTAGTATTCTGAAAGTGAACTAAAAGTATTCAGAATTTTTTCTCCCTTGGATGTACTGGTTAGTTTCCGTCCAAGCCCAGTTTCCGTCATTCACATTTAATAACTGTTTTTACACTGCAAATTATTTACGCGATGTTATTTATTGACAGACGTTTAGCACTGAAGATTGGAAACGGAAGAAACAAGCAAAAAGTACATAAGCGGAACAAAAACGAAAGGGATTTCTCCGGGAATTGTGTGAACTTCCTTATTGGGCATTGGGGATGCGCGGGCATACTTCTGCATAATAGATTATTAAAAAAAAAAAAAATTAATGACGTCATATTTTTATCATACTTCAGCGGACACATTTAAAATATACCGTGATAATATTTTTAAACCAAATAGAGGCAACTCTTACAACCTGTATCTGTTTGATTTACACAAAGTTACCCATTGTTAAAATGTAAATTAAAGTCATGGACAATATTGCATTGACGTTACCAGGCGCATTGTTATAGCGATAAAGGTGAATGATGGAAGTATGCAAACATACCAATTTTACAATGAAATTGTTGAATAGACTTGCAAACACGTTTTTAATTCATAAAATTTTACAGTATCAGTTAGTTGAATCTAAAAAACATGATGGAAACTGGGCTGGTAAACAAACTGATTTCTCAGTTTTAGTCTATTTATAAAAAGGTCACATGCCACTTCGATAATTTATATAAAACAAAATTCTTTGGTGTTAAATTTCCAGGAAGAGTTAACCTAATAGAAAGTAGAGTAAAAATTGTCAGGGCACATATAGTTGTCTAAAAAATTAGTTTATGTTTACATAAGTGACGGAAAGTGACCCCCGACCCGTAATGAGGTTCATGTAGAAAGGCTATATAGTCTCAAACTCCTTAGAACACAGAGGATCTTACATTAGTGCCTGTTTAATAGTGAATTTATTAAACGATTTGAATAACTTTGTATGATGCGAGGCTGTCAGCCTGTGCCGAGGATCATATCAATGTTATCTGGAATGAGTTTGATAAATTCAATATTAAATGGGCTTGAACGTAAGATTATCATGTAACTCCAAAAAAATATTTATTGTAGCTCCCTTGTAGCTTCCTATAGATAATGTTGTATGTTCACTCGGTCTTCTCCGCACGCCAACGAATAACAGAACTACATTATCAATTTCCGTAATGCGTTATTTTAAACAGTTGTGAAATTTGTCGAGGCAATTCTGATGCACCAAGCTGAATGGAAAGGACCGAATGATAATTCGACCTTCATTTGCATATTTATTTCACAAGTGTAATATGATAAATACATCATGGCTTTATTAAACTCCCACACCGCAAGTTATGTGATAAAACTCACATATTGTCCCCCATGAAGCATACACTTCATGCCAATAGTTACAAAATCATGCGCAGTTTTGAGACCATATTCCACTCAAAAAAATAAAAAGTTTAACATGGCTGTAGTAAACTTACCAAGAACGAGAAAAACAGGCTAATGGCGGACAGGAAGTGCCAAACATCATGGTGGTCGTAGAACTCGAATAATATACACTCCTTGTTACCCTCCCTCGACACTGCAGGGGATAGCTGAAACAACACAATCATACAACTTGCGCTTCTTGGAACATTCGTTACTTATTGTGCATTACAGTTATAGTGATGTGTATTGAAGGGGGAAATAACATTATTCAATAGTTATTATCAAATAATTTTATTATTTTTAAACAAATGAACCATTACAATATCTGTAGATGAATTGGCAGCAATAATGGTTGCTTTTCACATGTTCAAAACATTGACGTTAAAAACAATCTACACATTTTAAAACGAAATTTCAATTTCTATTTGATGTCATTTGGGTATAATCATTAACAGCTATTTACTGAATTGATACACTGTAACAGTTGTCGGCGATAATGCAGTTTTAAAACAAAACAAATGTGTATCAATTCTTATATTTGCATTATTTTCCTGTCACTATAGTCATTAAAGTACCAAAATAACAAGCCTTAGGAGAAAGAAAATGATAAACAAGAGGTCAATGACCTTGAAGCTCTACTGACTAAATTTGATTATTTTTAGCCGTGGCGGCCATCTTGAATTTCCGGCCGACCTGAAATTTTGCTATGATCAATTAGACATCAAGAGCAACATTCCTGTGAAGTTTCATGAAAATCCGTCAAGTAGTTTCAGAGGAGTAGTCGCTACAAGTTTTCATTATATAACTCTATGTAAACAAAGATGGCCGCTGAAAGCCATGTTTAACATTGAATCAAAACGATTTCTGACAAGGACCAACATCATGTCATGCTGATCATTTTAGAAAAAGTCCCATATCAATATCACTTATAGTTTTCAAGAAGAAGTTGCTACAAACTTGTATTTCGAAAAATCTATTATTAGCCATGGCGGCCATCTTGAATTTCCGGCCGACCTGAAATTTTGCTAAGATCAATTAGACATTAAGAGCGACATTCCAGTAAAGTTTCATGAAAATCCGCCAAGTAGTTTCAGAGGAGTAGTCGCTACAAGTTTTTACTATATACTTCTATGTAAACAAAGATGGCCGCTGGCAGCCATGTTTAACGTCGAATCAAAACGATTTTTGACAAGGACCAACATCATGTCATGCTGATCATTTTAGAAAAAGTCCCATATCAATATCACTTATAGTTTTCAAGAAGAAGTCGCTACAAACTTGTATTTTGAAAAATTATTTTTAGCCGTGGCGGCCATCTTGAATTTCCGGCCGACCTGAAATTTTGCTAGGATCAATAAGACATCAAGAGCAACATTCCTGTGAAGTTTCATGAAAATCTGTCAAGTAGTTTCAGAGAAGTAGTCGCTACAAGTTTTCATTATATAACTCTATGTAAACAAAGATGGCCGCTGGCAGCCATGTTTAACGCCGAATCAAAATGATTTTCGACAAGGACCAACATCATGTCATGCTGATCATTTTAGAAAAAGTCCCATATCAATATCACTTAGAGTTTTCAAGAAGTAGTCGCTACAAACTTGTATTTTAAAAATCTATTTTTAGCTTTGGTGGCCATCTTGGATTTCACATCAACATGAATTTTTGCTAGGATCAACTAGACTTCATGGGCAACATTTCTGTAAAGTTTCATGAATATCCATCCAGTAGTTTCAGAGGAGTAGTCGCTACAAATAAAAGTTTACGGACGGACAGACAGACGGACAGACGGACGCCAGACGCCGCACCACGGCATAAGCTCTGCTGATCTCTGATCAGTCAAGCTAAAAATTGCAAGAATTTAAGACAACTTGTAACCATCAGGGTAGTTCCAGACAGTGGAATAGCACTTTTCTGCCCTTTAAACAAGAGGGCCATGATGGCCTTATATCGCTCACTTGAGTAAATTTGAACCAATAAAACACTCTAAACACAATTGTTATAGGATTTTCTTTAGGATCCAAATGAAAACTTGTGACAAATAGGATGGGGGAAAATTCTGACCACTTGTTTCACCATTTCAACAAACATGATGCAATACATACATAATTTAACCCCAGGATCAATATTTGTACAATCTTTGTCTAGGATCAGTAGATGATGGTACATGCAAACTATCAAAACATTGAAAACTTTTGGTTTCAGACATGAAGATTTTCTGATATAGTTATATAGGGAAACTGCACCGCCCCCTGGCAGTCATGTTTTTGGACAGATCAACCCGGTTTGAACAATCTTAATTAATTGTTAATTAATTACTGCTAATAATTAATAAATTATTTTTGAAATCCATCAAGCGGTTTCAGACAAGAAGATTTTTAAATGTTGTTCCATATAGTTACATAGGGAAACTGCCCTCCCCCTGGCGGCCATGTTTTTTGACAAAACAACGCTGCTTGAACAACCTTGATAGAGGGTCACCCACCCAAACATTATTTCTGTAAAATTATTCTGAAATCGAGCCAGTAGTTTTAGAGAAGATTTTTTTAAAGTTTTCCAGCTTTTTTCCTTTCGGTTGCCATGGCAACCGGAGTTCTGCATGGATTTCATAATTTGAACAATCTAAAGATCATTCCTGTGAAGTTTCATCAAAATTGGTCAAGCGGTTTCAGAGGTTGTTGTTTGAAGCAACTGTGGAGAGACGCACGCATGCACAAACGGATGGACGAAAGGCGATCACAATAGCTCACCCTTGAGCACAACCTGAGAGCTTAAAATGAAATTTATTCAAATTATTCAATTAAACGAAAGAAAACAGCTTAAGATAAATACAATGTACATAACCAATAACTGAACAACTAACTGCTTTATTTTCACTATACATTACAGAATTTAAATTCTCACCTGCCATGAAGTGAGATGGGCTACGAAAAAATAGATGGCAAATAACCAGGTGAGCAATGACATCAAGATCAATGTCCAGGTCAACTTTGGTATCTTCTCTTTCGCATAAACCTGTAACGGACACATCAAAGGCATCAGGATCAGTGTTCAATATTTATTTTACATACCCGATTCTCATATAATACCAAACATAAAACAAACTTTTGAAATTAATTTGCTTCTCTTTTTTTTTTAAGAACCATCAACTTTGAATTTGTGTTTGTTAATGGAAAATAAATTTAAACATGAGAATGATGTACTCATGGAACCTAGGTTCCCAAATGGGAAGTGTCCATTGGATAAAGATGCCCAAACCTTATGATAAACTTAAAGCAGAAATAAACTCAATGTAAAACAAAGGTCAAGGTCGGTCATCGTGACATAGCTACTTCATTCGGTACAAATATAAATTTCACATCTTGATGTATCTGTGTATGAAGTTTGAAAAAGGTGTCAGGGATTTTTCTAGGCCCAATTTGGGGCCGAATTTTGGCCCCGTCCCAATCCAAAATATCCTCATATTTCCCCCTCAAAAACAAAAAAAACTCTTGTATTAAATGTAGCCCTATATGACAATGTATTTGTTGCAGACTTGTATAAGAGCTTGATTTTGAAACTATTTCAAACATTTTTAGTGCCTTACTATGTAATATAGTAGGATTATTATTTTTCCCAATTTGTAGATTTTACATCTTTTTTTTTGTTTTGTTTTTGTATTTTGGGAAAATATTTTGCTTTTTTGGGCATTTTTCCCAATTCAAAAGGCCCCTGGCCCCATTTCCAAAACTGCAGAAACATCCCTGTGTAGGGCTATCAATGACTTAGAAATGAAGCTGATGACCTCAACCAGAATCAATCAAGCGTAAAAAGTAGGTCATCATGATTGCCCTTGAGAATGCAGATGTATCCAGGTATGACTTAGAACAGAAATGATCAAAAACCTAAAGTAAGGTGTTTAGTAGACTGACAGGCAAGGTAATTCTATATGCCCCTTTACTATCTTGGTTAATGCATAAAAGTATGGCAGTTTTTTCTACAATCAGGAGTGCACAAACAGTAAAAATCATGATTTTAAAAACATTTACTCTCTGGTGTGTGTTTTTTTATTTTGTTTATCCTTTTCATTTGTTTGATCTCGAAACATAGTCAGAGATAAAATCTTACATCAAAGAAGATATTGCAGAGAAATTAACAAACTGGTCAATACAGTTGACAGACTCGACACAGTTATTGAAATTTTTGAAATCTCTGATTCAAATAGATGTCCTGGTGTTGCATTTCATTCTTCTTTTTTTTTCAATAAAAGGCAAGACAAAAACAAACTAAAATTGAATTTATTCTTTTCGAACTTTAGATGGTCAAAGTATTTATAATGGTCCTTTCAAACTGGCCGCTATCAACAGTACTTGGTTTTATTTTAGTCAAAGTTCAATTCAAACAAAATTACTTTTTATTCGGATATTTTACTTCATTACTGTAAGGTAGTGATACGTGAAACTGTTGATCTAAAATAAGTAACACTGGCATCAATTTTTTATTTCTACCCACTATTTTGACCAACCTCTTTTTTTTTTTCAATACTTAGCCCACAAAATAATCTTTCTTCTGCACAGATTACATTACATATAAATTAAACATGCCATAGTTCATCCCTATAAGCACCCCTAGCACATAAATAATTCTGAAAAAGTGAAGCACCAACAGTTGTGCGAATGCCAGACTGCAAATTCAACATCTTAACTGAAAAATCTAAGTAAAAAAAGGGATTAATTCAGGTAACATACATGACAGAGTTATGGTTCTTGTCGTACAACATTGTGTAATGATAATGAACATGGGTGCCAAGTTTCAAAACTTTCCAACAATTTGTTTTTGAGAACTGAAGAAAAAAAAAAAAAATAACCAAAACAATTAACCAAAACGTCAAAACGGACGGACGGACAAAAATCGCCAAACTATTTTCTAGGAATTTTGACCTTGGCTGACAGACTATAAAAGAGGACAAGGATCTTTTACAATTTGGAAAAATTAAATAGGATTTTTATAGGGACAATAGGGGCAGGGGCACTTAAAGGGACAAATACGATGTGAACAATTGACTTACCTTGGCACAAATATAGAACAATATGTATAGGAGCAGGTTTCCAATGAATATTCTTAGCAGAAAGGAGCCAAAGTTTGATGGGCTACTCATACCCCCATAGATGGCGCTGCGAGGGGAAAAAGCAGGGATCATAGAGTATGGTGAGTGCAGCTGCCTTCAATGAGATTATAAAGCTTAACTGCAAAGTATCATCATTTGATAAGATCATAGAAATAATTTAAGAAATTAAATATTTACTCACCTTTGAAAACATATAGAACATAATGTAGAGAAGCAGGTTGCCGATGAAAATGCTTAGCAGGAAGCTAGCAAAGTCTGTCTGATTACTAACAATCCCATAGATGGCGCTGTGGAGGATGAAAGCAAGGGTAACATATATAGTGCATGCAGAAAGGTAAAGGGAATCTGTATTGTAATAGGAAGCTATAGGATGACCCTTAGCATATGCAGCCACAATCCCTCAATCCTCCCATCTGACCACCTTCCACTCCTTCACTTTCCGGACACTGTCACACTGTACTCTCGACCCTCTGACACAGACAATGAACATTCCTTTTTAAAATGTCTTCTACTCCCCCTACTCACTATACTGTTCCCCCTGATTTCATTACAATAAAAAAATAATATCTATAGTGTTGTCTTTCTGATACGAGTTATGTACGTAGTTTAGAACTCAATTTTTTTGAAGATACAAGCGTAAAAGATAGCATGAATGCACAAATGACACTGTCACAAATGTGTCGCAAACAAAGGAAACCTGCCAGGTTACATCCTCTGACTGAATACACACTCTTTAAAGATGTAAAATGTTAGCAAGAGCTATGAACAATACCATATACATTAAAAGTATCATGTATTCAACTTGTTTCCTGCACCGTAATGACAGACTGTCAAAGAAAAGTACTTTATGTGGCAGAGGTGACCAACAGTTTAAACATGGTTAAAGTACTTTATGTGGCAGAGGTGACCAACAGTTTAAACATGGTTAAAGTACTTTATGTGGCAGAGGTGACCAACAGTTTAAACATGGTTAAAGTACTTTATGTGGAAGAGATGACCAAAAGTTTAAACATGGTTGAAGTACTTTATGTGGCAGAGATGACCAAAAGTTTAAACATGGTGAAGAGCATCTAAATTCTCATACAGAACAAGACTGAAATCAACTACTGAAGCACTTTGCAGACCTATAAAGGCAAAATCATTTTTAATAGTGTTCCTGCTATTTGGTATACAAAAGTTTGTATTTATAAGAAAATCAATGAGAGAATTACCACATGAATTAACAGAGAAATCAATGACCACTATTTCAGCGAAGTAATTATCTAGATTATCAGAAACACAACTATTAAAATCACCACACAGGCATACAAGTGATTAATTTGGTATGTATGTATTTGGCACATAAGTGTATCGAAACAGTAATTTACATCCATTTGACAAGTTGAGTTCTGTGGTAGAAGGTAACAGACACATGAGTAGAATAATTTGCCATCAGTTCTGTTAATAAACTTAATCCAGAGTATGCCTTCAAATTCATGAACAGTGAAGCTAAAATCTTTTAAAATCATTTCACTATTCACCAATACCACCAGAGCCACACTTCGCTCTTCTATGCAGATCTTGACTATTCTGGCCAACCCATTTAAAACCATCTACTACAATAGATAATAGATTGTTCACCTTTTAAATGTGTCTCAGCAACACCTTACGTTTATATTCCACTATAGATAATCGCTTAAACATACGTTAAAAAAAAACTCTCAGATTTGTGAATGAATCTTTCTTAAAAAAATCACTTATCTCCCAGATTGAGGTCCTAAAAATATCACATGTATGCAAAACAATTTTGGTCATGCAAAAGGAAAAGTGAATTATGCAGGCATAGTTTAGGCCTTTAGGAGATGCCTTGTTTGTATGAAGGCTTGATGAGGCATTTAGGAGGTGCACAATGTCTGCAAGGAGGCATGAGGAGGCTTTAAGGAGGTGCAATGTTTGCAGGGAGGCATGAGGAGGCTTTAAGGGGCTGCAATGATTGCAGGGAGGTATGAGGCTTTAAGGAGGTGCAATGATTGCAGGGAGGCATGAGGAGGCTTTAAGGAGGTGCAATGATTGCAGGGAGGCATGAGGAGGCTTTAAGGAGGTGCAATATTTGCAGGGAGGCACGTGGTGTAATGTTTGTAGGTAAGCAAGAGCAGTTCATCAGAAGTGAGACGTTTTAAAGGGAGTGATGTTTGTATGTAGACATATGGAGCCATTTAACGGGTGTGATGTTTGTATGCAGACATGTGGAGCCATTTAACGGGTGTGATGTTTGTATGTAGGCATGTGGAGGTATTTAAGGGGTGTGCAGTTTGCATATAGACATGTGTATGCATTTAATGGGTGTGATGTTTGTATGTAGGCATGTGGAGGTATTTAAGGGGTGTGCAGTTTGCATATAGACATGTGTATGCATTTAAGGGGTGTGATGTTTGTATGTAGGCATGTGGAGGTATTTAAGGGGTGTGATGTTTGTATGTAGGCATGTGGAGGTATTTAAGGGGTGTGCAGTTTGCATATAGACATGTGTATGCATTTAAGGGGTGTGATGTTTGTATGTAGGCATGTGGAGGTATCTAAGGGGTGTGATGTTTGTATGTAGGCATGTGGAGGTATTTAAGGGGTGTGCAGTTTGCATATAGACATGTGTATGCATTTAAGGGGTGTGATGTTTGTATGTAGGCATGTGGAGGTATTTAAGGGGTGTGATGTTTGTATGTAAGCATGTGGAGGTATTTAAGGGGTGTGATGTTTGTATGTAGGCATGTGGAGGTATTTAAGGGGTGTGCAGTTTGCATATAGACATGTGTATGCATTTAAGGGGTGTGATGTTTGTATGTAGGCATGTGGAGGTATTTAAGGGGTGTGATGTTTGTATGTAGGCATGTGGAGGTATTTAAGGGGTGTGATGTTTGTATGTAGGCATGTGGAGGTATTTAATGGGTGTGCAGTTTGCATACAGACATGTGTATGCATTTAAGGGGTGTGATGTTGTATACATGTAGGCATGTTTGTATGTAGGCATGTGGAGGTATTTAAGGGGTGTGATGTTTGTATGTAGGCATGTGGAGGTATTTAATGGGTGTGCAGTTTGCATACAGACATGTGTATGCATTTAAGGGGTGTGATGTTGTATACATGTAGGCATGTTTGTATGTAGGCATGTGGAGGTATTTAAGGAGTGTGCAGTTTGCATATAGTAATGTGTATGCATTTAAGGGGTGTGATGTTTGTATGTAGGCATGTTGGGGGTATTTAAGGGGTGTGCAGTTTGCATATAGACTTGTTTAGGATATGCATTTAAGGGGTGTGATGTTTGTATGTAGGCATGTGGAGGTATTTAAGGGGTGTGCAGTTTGCATATAGACATTGTATGCATTTAAGGGGTGTGATGTTGTATGTAGGCATGTGGAGGTATTTAAGGGGTGTGCAGTTAGCATATAGACATGTGTATGCATTTAAGGAGTGTGATGTTTGTAGGCATGTGGAGGTATTTAAGGGGTGTGCAAATTACATATAGACATGTGTATGCATTTAAGGGGTGTGATGTTGTATGTAGGCATATGTAGGAATTTAAGGGGTTTGCAGTTTGCATGTAGACATGTCGAGCCATTTAACGAGTGTGATGTTGTATGTAGACATGTGGCGGTATTTAAGGGGTGTGCAGTTTACATATAGACATGTTTATGCATTTAAGGGGTATGATGTTTATATGTAGGCATATGTAGGAATTTAAAGGGTATGCAGTTTGCATGTAGACATGTGGAGGTATTTAAGGGGTGTGATGTTGTATGTAGGCATGTGTATGCATTTAAGGGGACACTGTCCGTAAGTAAGCAGATAGTGGGCATAGCCAACTAACTGATTTTTATTCAGTGAAATGTCTATGTGAAAACATTAGCATAGACCCAGATAAGCCTATAGTAATACATTCATGAGTTTGAAAAAGAGTTTTTATTTATTATTTGTAAATAATGTGGGACCCACTTTATATACATTTTCTGCTGATCACATGACATCCATTAGCGTATTATCTTTTATATATTGTATCTCTTACGTAATGCATCTGGCCTGGTTAGCTCAGTCGGTAGAGATGTTCGAATATTATTACCCGCAAGTGTAATTTTAGTGTAGGTTACGAGTTCAATCCCGCAAAGCGGTTATTCATTTTTTGTACCGCTATTGAATTCTGTAAAACAATCATGGTTTTATTTAGTAAATATTCAATAATGGTTGGTGTGTTATGTTTGTCAACATTATTATTTATTGTTTTATAGCCTTAAAGTTACGGACATTGTCCCTTGAAGGCTGTGATGTTTGTATGTAGACATGTGTATGCATTTACGGGGTGTGATGTTGGTATGTAGGCATGTGTATGTATTTAAGGGGTGTGATGTTTGTATGTAGACATTAAGTGACATTTAAGGGGTTTGATGTTTGCATGTATACATGTGGACGCATTTAAGGGATGTGATGTTTGCATGGTTGCATACAGAGTGGACTCACCTTCATTATGATATAAAATATCATGTACAACAGTAGATTGCAAATAAACACACTCAACAACAAACTGGCAAAATCATCCGGAGCTTTTATTCCACCATATAATGCACTGGACAAAAACAGTATTGAAAAGTGACATTTATACAAGACTAGGTGAAAGATGTTGAAATATCTTACTCTAAAACTACACTGTTATGGTCTACAAACTCATTATATCCACTGAAATGCATTTTTTTCCATTCATATAACTAAACAGTAGTGTGTTGCATGGAACAGTGTGTTCCACAAAACATTTGTGTCGCCCGCCATGTCCTTATTTCAGCAAGGACAATCTAACTATAAAGTTTAAAGACAGGAGGTGCAATCCTTTAGGAATTCTGGAGTAGAAACAGCTTATAAATTGTTAAAGTTTAATGAAAAGGAGCGTAACTCT
Source organism: Cyrtodaria siliqua (assembly GCA_037043455.1). Taxonomy (NCBI): domain Eukaryota; kingdom Metazoa; phylum Mollusca; class Bivalvia; order Adapedonta; family Hiatellidae; genus Cyrtodaria; species Cyrtodaria siliqua. Next base: position 1,794 of record JAWPHD010022808.1, on the reverse strand, counting down.
GCATTGAATATTTGATGAGGAAGAACAAAGTCACCATTGATGGAAAAATATAAAAAAAATGCAAAGTTATAGGGTATATTACGTTTTTTGCATGTATGAGAGTTGTCCCAGAAGGTTGCAGACTTTTTATTACAAACTTTATTTTTCATCAAATGAACTCAAAATACTTTCCTTTTATAAAATACATATTAATGTGCTTAAGCATACAAGTTTTTGTATGATTTCAAGGCACAGCATAAACTTTCAACAAATAGGCAAATGATGCACAATTTACAACAACTACTGCATCATTTAATACTTCACAAACTGTTACAGACTTTATTGATGACTTAACATCCAGAAAATATCAACGTCATATCCCTTGCCATCAGCAAAATACATATAAAAAATAAAAAAATGTCATTGCCACATCAAAACAAAAGTTAATATGACGTCACCTAGTAGTGCGTTATCACAAAATCATAATTTTCTGAATTGAATGGCTCATTAATACATTATTGGTTATTTATAGCCACCCTTAGAGCCCGTGTATCGGTCTATCCTCCGAGTACGTTAAAGAACCATAGGAATCTATTCGATAATTAATAAGAGTAGGGCACGGTTCTCGGATTCCTATTTATCATGCAGATATGCACTTTTATGCCTAATAAAGGGGTGACCTATTAAATTTTGCTTTCTTAGGCAATGAGCAATAGAGCAAATCAATGCGGAATCCCTCGACGTTTATTACACGTAACGTTATCTGACGTCATGCACGTAACGTTGCCTGACGTCATAAAACAAACAAAAAACAACAACATGGCGGCATCCTCGATAAGCGTAACATTCTGAGAAATAGGTAATAATAGTAATTCATACAAAAAATGTGGATAATCTATATGATAAATAGAATATTATGTCAGTGCCTTTTACTATCAAGTTTATTAGGCGAAGCTTAGAAAACGAAGAATGGCGAGGCTCTTCTCTATGTATCCTTCCCCTCTCTCTGGGGTGGCTCTAAATAACCTATACTGTGTTGATGAGTCATTAAACAACATTCAATTCAATTTTTCCCTTAGAGAGAGGGAAAGGATACAATGGAATTTAGGCTGTTCTTCTTTTACTAGAATGGATTTCTATGGTTCTTTGCTCACAGGATAGACTCGGATACATGACACCATACGGTTTATGTCTACATCCTACAGATGAGGCCAAGAGAATATGTGCGGTCTAAGAACCCAGGTCCTCCAGTTTCAAGTCCACCCTGCTATCCACTGAGCCACACCAGCCCCAATCATCACTTGATCACTTACGACACTTGAATACTAGTGCACAGCTACCTCTTGGTTTGATATCAGAGTCTTTTATTATCTTGATTGTTAGTGCATTTGCTGCATTTTTTCTTCTTTTTTTTTTTGAAGATCAACACAAAATTTAATGGCATCGTGTTGATCTGCTGATGTCTTGTTTTCTTATATTTTCTTTTATCAATAGTCTTTGTCTTTTGTTGTTGTTTATATACGTTTTGCTAATATATGAAAACAAATTTAACATTGACTAGATAGTCTTTTTATGACCTTCCGATAAAATATGCAGTTTTATATTTTTTTGTGAAGAATTAAATCATGCAGTTTGTGTTGTTAGTCTTGTATAATTTGCATTTTTAGGTGAAATTTATGCTGTCCTTGAACCTACACATGTAACTATAACTACAAATTTAACAGCTAAATATGTGTTTACAATCACTGTACAGCAATGATGTAGTGCCTTTTAAAACGATTATCTTTTATGTTTGGTTTAAACATTTTATTTCAA
>JAWPHD010022807.1:0-23980 GCA_037043455.1 Cyrtodaria siliqua | reverse complement strand
GGTGGGAGTAAAAATGTGTTTGGAAAAAGAGCTGGATAAAGCATTTCTAGTATTTCTAACTTTTGAATTTAATTCAATGAAATCAAATTCAATTTAAACAATCGAATATCATAAGTCACAGCATGTCTGGAAACGACCATGAGGGAAAGAAGCTATTACAAGACAATGGCCCATTTAGCAATAAAATGAGGCCTTTTTTTCGTCTTTGAAAGCCGTTTCCCTCTTTTGGTTTTGCAATAATGAGCCTCTTATAAAATATTTTACCTAATATTGTAATGCATTGAATGCTCTTAGAAGACAGTCGCCCAGTTAGTAAAATTATCTTCCCTGAGGCCCTCTTTTCAATTCATCATCTTTAAGGCCCTATTATATTACCCTTTGGTCTTAAAATGAAAAACAATGTTATTTTGCTACAATAATAGGTCTTTTTTAAATATGTTTACCATATATTTACAAAAATCTTCCCTGAGGCCCTCTTTTGTCCATTTTCTTCTCTTTTTGCTATGACCTTTGCCCTTTAAATCTTGGTAGCCAAACAGAGACTAACGAGTGGTCGTTTTAGCGCAGGATGAAACCTAACATGTGATGTCGACCAGTTTTCAAGACGTTTACACATCCATAAACTCTTCTAACTACATTCTTTTCTTTCACGACTGTTATTATATTTATTACCGGTATCTCATTTTAACCGGGTGTGTCTTTAATTGAAATGTTGAAAAATAATAGCTCCATCTTTTCACTGGGCGCTTCAGTCAATGAGATCAATGCCAAGAATGGAAGTTTATAACAATTATGTAAATATATATCCATTTTTAGATATCATACAGTAGCTTTTTTCACGTTTAATCTTCATTATTGTGATCTTTATTTTTTCATATTGACTACTGTTCGCATTTAGGCAAAATAAAAAAAAGTTAAAAAATAAAAAGACTAAGAAAAGAGACAAAAAATGTAAAATACGGTATACAAAATGCAAAGTCTTATTATGAAGGACTAGTGCTAGGTTATGGGGAAAAAACAATAATAAATGTATGAATTGAATTGAAACGAATGTTGTTTAACGGCTCATCAACACAGTATAGGTTATTTAGAGCTGCCCCAGAGACAGGGGAAGGATACATAGGAATCCGAGAACTGTGCCCTACTCTTATTATCAAATAGATTCCTATGGTTCTTTAACGTGCTCGGAGGATAGACCGATACACGGTATTGCCCGGTTTACGTCCCCATCCGTCGGACGAGGCTAACGGAAAGTGTTTCGCCAATTTCCGTACTCGGGAATAGTGGCTCGGAGAGTATTGGGTGCCGCTCAATGGTTTTTTGCATCAAAATGCAGCATTTGGTTCGGTTTTCGATTGTAGCTCTCCGCAAAATAGTGCTCTTCTATATAATGTTGTATTGATGAAAATATTGCAGATAAGTGAGTGATTTTGATCAATTTGTTGATATTTTATCGCTATGACCGATAAATTATACTTTTTAACAAAATAAATCCCGTAGTTGAAATCAAGACGTTTCGGCCCCAAACAGTTCGTTCGGTCCCAAACAGTTCGTTCCATATAATCACTGACAGTTTGGAAGCATTTGTTGAGTTTTCCAAATATATACTTTAATATTACGGTTGAATTGAAGGGAAAGGAGGAAGAGACATTGTAATTATGATTATATCATATTATGGGAGTGATTGTTTACCGTTTTGTCAGTCGAGAGTGATATGTCAGCTGCATGCATATATGAACTTGATATTGTATCAGTAAATCAATTAATAAAACTCTAAACAAAGAAAGGTATGACTCATGAAGTCCATACTGACGTCCATGTCGTCCATGGTACTTGATATATTGTTAAATTACGCTTATATGGTCTGCAAGTATATATTTTTTCTCCAATCCACAGACATTAGGGTACACCTTTGACATGAGGGTTAGTTTTTTGCAAGATATAGATCTTATACATATATCATCTAGTGAAAACATTCCAGATATCATATATTTAATATAAACAATATGAAAATAGTTTATTTAACACTATGTGATCAATGATTACATCATTTTATTTTATAAGGGCTTCTTGAAGCATCAAACATTTTTAAAATGTTTAAATTTCAATCGGAGGCTCTAGTGTGTTTTACAAAAGATGGTTTACAGGAGGAATAACTTTTATCAATGACATTTTAAACAAAAATGGAAATCTTTATTCATACATAGAATTGAATGAACACTATAATATACAGTCCAATTTTTTTGAATATGAAGGTATTATAACTTTGGCTGTCAGGAATTATTTGGCAAACCTGAATATTGTGCATCTAGCCTGTAACAGCCAAACCCTATTCGTCCACTAATCCTATCCTTAATTCTACAAAATGAGGAAGGATGTCGAAACATATATGACATCATGATTAGAAATAATGTATATCCCAAAGCATTAAGTAAATGGAAAAATGAAGAAATGTTCCAAACTTTGAATTTGAAAGATTATATGCCTTACCTTATAAAATAACAAAAGATCCTAAGTTACCTTGGTTTAATTTAGAATCAACCATAGGATATTTGGAACAAATTACCTTTTATCTAAAATGAATATTATTAATAACGATATGTGCAGCTTTTGCAAAGATACACCTGAAACTATCCAACATCTGTTTTGGAACTGTGGAGCAGTAAAAGAATTCTGGATAAAACTTCAAACTTATCTTACAGAAAAATGCAATACAGCATTCGTAACTTTAACAGAAACAGATATTTTTATTTGGAAATAGTAAATTTAATACTGTTTTGAGCAAAATCATCATGCAAGCAAAACTTTACATTTATCGAAACAAGATGCAACGTCAAATTCCACAGCTTAACCTTTTTAAAACGTATATAATATCTTTATACAAAGTTGAGAAACTAATTGCATATAACAACTTAAAAATGAATACGTTTGAAACCATGTGGAGTCAATGCCTTGCTAGTATCATGAGTATAGAGACAATTTACTTTGTTGATTTTTCCAGTATCAAACTGTAGCAAATAAACTTAATGTTTTCATTCTGGGACATGCAAAGCTTAGCTTACTAATTAGAAATAACATACCCTTGCTTATATCTTGATCTTCCTTAATCAACCTTCTTGTTTTTTATAGAAAAAAAAATAATTTTGGAAGTTGTGTATATTAATCCTTTAAAACTATCCTAAAACATTGTCCTTTGATAATGGATTCATATACAGATATATTACACAGTATGGGTTATTGTTTTTTTCTCTTTCCAAAAACAAAATATGAGAAAAAATCAGTGTAGCATGAAACAATGTTTATTTTTGATACTATAACATTAAAATTATCTGTGTAAAGCAAGTCTGTATGTATTGACAATGTGGGTTTTACACCGGGTTTTGAAACAAAAAATAATTTCTTTAGGGCTGGCATGGCGCAGTCGGTAGCGCGGCGGATTTGTAACCGGAGGCCCCAGGTTCAATCCTCCGTGGCGCCACTGAGTCACTGAGTTTCGTCGGTGTGTTCTTGACCAAGACACTTTCCGTTAGCCTCGTCCGACGGATGGGGACGTAAACCGGGCAATACCGTGTATCGGTCTATCCTTCGAGCACGTTAAAGAACCATAGGAATCTATTTGATAATAAGAGTAGGGCACAGTTCTCGGATTCCTATGTATCCTTCCCCTGTCTCTGGGGCAGCTCTAAATAACCTATACTGTGTTGATGAGCCGTTAAACAACATTCGTTTCAATTCAATTCATACATTTATTATTGTTTTTTCCCCATAACCTAGAATTAGTCCTTCATAATAAGACTTTGCATTTTGTATACCGTATTTCACATTTTTTGTCTCTTTTTTTTGTCTTTTTATTTTTTAACTTTTTTTTTATTTTGCCTAAATGCGAACAGTAGTCAATATGAAAAAATAAAGATCACAATAATGAAGATTAAACGTGAAAAAAGCTACTGTATGATATCTAAAAATGGATATATATTTACATAATTGTTATAAACTTCCATTCTTGGCATTGATCTCATTGACTGAAGCGCCCAGTGAAAAGATGGAGCTATTATTTTTCAACATTTCAATTAAAGACACACCCGGTTAAAATGAGATACCGGTAATAAATATAATAACAGTCGTGAAAGAAAAGAATGTAGTTAGAAAAGTTTATGGATGTGTAAACGTCTTGAAAACTGGTCGACATCACATGTTAGGTTTCATCCTGCGCTAAAACGACCACTCGTTAGTCTCTGTTTGGCTACCAAGATTTAAAGGTAGCAAAAAGAGAAGAATATGGACAAAAGAGGGCCTCAGGGAAGATTTTTGTAAATATATGGTAAACATATTTAAAAAAGACCTATTATTGTAGCAAAATAACATTGTTTTTCATTTTAAGACCAAAGGGTAATATAATAGGGCCTTAAAGATGATGAATTGAAAAGAGGGCCTCAGGGAAGATAATTTTACTAACTGGGCGACTGTCTTCTAAGAGCATTCAATGCATTACAATATTAGGTAAAATATTTTATAAGAGGCTCATTATTGCAAAACCAAAAGAGGGAAACGGCTTTCAAAGACGAAAAGAGGGCCTCATGAAAGATTTTATTGCTAAATGGGCCATTGTCTTGTAATAGCTTCTTTCCCTCATGGTCGTTTCCAGACATGCTGTAACTTATGATATTCGATTGTTTAAATTGAATTTGATTTCATTGAATTAAATTCAAAAGTTAGAAATACTAGAAATGCTTAATCCAGCTCTTTTTCCAAACAAATTTTTACTCCCACCAGGATTTGAACCTGGGTCTTCTACCCTCAAAGGGTAGATGTGTTTACCGATTACACCATAGAAGTGGTACATGTTTGTACTAAGAGCAAATGAACTAAAAAATTAAACTGAAGTTTCTAATTTCACAGCAAAGTAGTTAAACTAGATTTAGCCCTGGCAACAGGGATTCATTTTGAATTCCAAACAATTTGACGAGGGATCAACAAAGTCAGTGTCACATATTGCAAATACAAATTAAGGCAAAACTTACCGATTATAACACCATTTTAACCGGCAATTGGCTACTAATGACAACCCTGACGCCTATTTGTTGTGCTTATAATATAAAGCAAATATAAATATGTGCCTAATAAATACATAATTTTATATATGCAATTAATATAACATTTAAGCATGAAATGATTTAGATGTGAGTTGGCTGATGGGAGTCATCTGACGGATAGCTGGCAACATCCGTAAGATGAGGGTCATCAACATGAACCTGGTGGTTCAGTAAATCGGTTGGCTGGTTGTTTGAATGATTTACGTCATTTTTAGCACATTTTAGGCCATATATGATCATCGATATCATCCATGGTGGGGGCACACCACTTTTTCCTGGGTAAAAATAGTAGTGTATATCTTCTGCCCATCTGAAAGGACATGCTTTTTTATTTATTCCAACTCGCAGTGAGAGAGGCGAGGTTTCAAACCATCCAAGCCATGGATGCAGTAAATCGGTTTCAAACCATCCAAGCCACGGATGCAGTAAATCGGAATCAACCTTCTCAGCACATTAAACATTTAGGGCACTGCTCCCCGATTCAGATGTAACCTTTCTTAATTTTTTTTGGGCCCATTAACTTCTAGGTATGGTTACAGGGCCGTCGATCTGCCGATCCCCCTCCAAAAAATATGTTTTTTTCTCCCATTTCAGACTCAAAATTCCCCCCTGAAAAAACAAAACAAAAAAACAAAACTTCTGGTACGTAAAATATCGAGTACGAACTGTATTTAATACAAATAAAACTTGTAGACTATTTAAAACAATGATTATAATCAAAATTATGGCCACAAAATAATTCCCCCTTTCCTGTAAAAACACGCTAAAATTCCCCCACCTAAGGGTCGCAGTCCCCCAAAACAGATCGACGGCCCTGGGTTATATAAAATGTGTAACCTGTTGCTATAAATACTAAAATAATTTCCTCTGCTTTAACAAGGGCTTGCAACCTTCTACTAGATACGTATCATACGATGTATCTGTAGGCAACATTAAAAAAAATTAGTGACTGTCCCGTTCATTTGTTTTGTACAATTTAAACAGAATTAATTTGGTGCATATAGTATATATAAACCATCACGGTCTCTTTCAGCATAAATCCACGTATATAAATGATGTCACGGTCTCTTTCAGCGTAAATCCACGTATATAAATGACGTCACCGTCTCTTTCAGCTTAAATCCATGTAATAAATGACGTCACCGTCTCTTTCAGCGTAAATCCACGTATATAAATGACGTCACCGTTTCTTTCAGCGTAAATCAACATATAAATGATGTCACCGTCTCTTCCAGTGTGAATTCACATATAGTAACTTCACTGTTAATTTCAGGATGAATTTGCATATAATAACTTCACTGTTTAATATTTCCAGGGTAAATTTGCCGCATATATATATATTAACTCTCAGTGTTAATTTCCGGGTAAAAATTTGCATATATAGTAACTTCAGTGTTAATTTCAGGTGAATTCAGGGACTTCTCTGTTAATTTCAGGATAAATTTGCATATATAGTAAGTTCACTTATCTATTTTAGAAAAAAATAGTCAATAGAAAGAATAAAAATATAAGAACGATTTTAAATGCATGGGTTGACATTAATTACTGTAAACAGTATCAAAGATAGAATTATGAAATGAATGTTTTACTGCTTTTTTTCTCAATTTAAAAAAAAACACGCTTGCGACGGTATGTGTTATGTTCCTAAACTATATAAAAAAATCCACATATATAAATGACGTTGCTGATCCTTCAGTGTAAATCCACATAACAACGTCACTGTCGCTTTCACCGTAAATCCGCATGTTTAGAATCTTCAGTCAATTTCCGGATAAATCCATACGTATAAATAATTTCACTGTCTCTTTTTGTGTAAATCCCACTAAATAAACAATTTCAACATCCCTTTTAGTATCAAGTCGCAGTGATAAACCATGTCACTGTCTCTTTCAGCGTAATTCCGTCTGTACAAATGATTTCACCGTCACTGACTTTCAGTGTTAATCCACACATACTTCAATGTCACTTTCTAGATTAATCCACATGTATAAATAACTTCTACTTTTTATTTTCTGTTTTAAATCTATGTATTTAAATATATCAATATAACGTTAAGACCCGTTTAAGGAATTTTCACAGACATATTCTATCTGGGTTCTATTAATTACGGGTGGGGGTGTTCCTGGTGGTGTTCCTTGTTGTTCCAGGCAGTGTTCCCTTTATTGCGAGTTTCTTTTTCCCATATCCCCGTGCCACTAAAGCAAGTCTCCACTCCTCAAATGACGACTCTACCAGGGGTGTCATTAAGAGGTTGGAGGCGGGGATTTCTCCCTGCTACTTTGACTGTTCTACCTGGCTACTATAAATACTTTTACTAGTATTTTATACAAGTATCAATAAAAAATACCCGGCTATTCTGCTCTGGGTGTCGCTTACTTATAAAGGTAATGACACCCCTACTCTACCCTGCCCTGTATATATTGTTGGGGCGTATGATCAGATCATTGATACCATGAATCATTGATACCATGATCATGATGCCCATGGGCCATGGCATGTGCTCGCACTTTATTTAGTTTTAGATGAAGAAGAGGTGAAACTCTTATAAATTAAGAAGCTCCCACGTTTGACGGAAATCACCATATTGTTTACCTTAGTATGAATACATTATTATATCAGGAATCTCTATGAATACTCCCTGATAAAACATATAAATATGTACCGCATTTTCGGAACTTGCCAGCAGTCGCCATTTTGTTTATCTTATAATTGAAGAGGTCGCTACTGCAGAGTTGTCGTTTCTTGAAAATAGTTCAATATGGCCTCGAGTACTCTCCGAGTCGGATTCCCGAGTGACGGAATCCGACGAGGCAGTTCCGATTGACAAAACAAGTGGAACCGGAACACTTCGTTAATTTCCGTAATCGTTATTCCCTAGTGGCGGAATCTGACGACGACGTCCGTAAACCAATCGGAACGTCATGTGTCGTTCCCGCCACTGACGGTAATTCAACGTGCACTTTGATGTTGCAATCAAAATGACGTCACGTCGCAGTCTGTTTTGACGGTTGGCGCCGTCTATTCGTCAACATTTTTAAAGAACAGTGAGTCCAGACCCTCGCTAGCGCTCGCAGTCAGCTTGAGTGTGTCTGGATGATAGAGACTACGTATGTATGTGCGTATGTATGTCCGTCTGTCCTGCTTTCATGCCTGCTTAACTCCTCCTAAATTTTACATCCGATTTTCATGAATCTTTATAGAAAGTATCAGTATGATGTCCAGTAGCAGATATTGTCAGGACGTTCCGGTTGAATGATTTTAGGTAGAATTACGGGACTTTGAAGTTTGCAAACTCTTTAAGCCGAAATTAAGGTTTTATTTCATCCCCAGCCAACCCCGTTTTCTCTTCGTAGAAAGTTAATACTCGGACCAAATAATGCAATTTTTTTTAAAAAAATTCTTGTCCACTCAACTCCTCCTATATGTTTCATCCGATTGTATTTCACATGTGTAACTTTATTCGGGAAGCTTCCATCTTATACAGATTTCTTGTTAAACTTGTTTTGCTAAATTTGTCATTAAAACTTTTTGAACATTTCCCAAAATAGATGTGCATACTTTCATTGACTCAGGAACCCTTTTTCGCCTTACCCACTGGGAGTTCAACTGGTAAGTGGGAAAGTGTTGATTATTACCGAGGCAGTTATTTCCCTTGCCAGTCATGGTAGGTCACGGTAGGGGTCACGGTAGGAACTTTCTGGTGCTTAAAAAAGATCTGTGTTATTCGGTTCTTGTTTATTTCTTAAACTGTGCAAAGAGTTTCTCTTTTTTGTTGCAGGTGACAAGAATGGGCCAAGTTCATGATTTCATACAGGTTTGGATATGCCTGAATGTTTCTGAGCCCAGATCTGAGCATCTAATACCGGGTAGTGATACACTTGAACATGTAAATGAAATGGACAAATTCAAGAGGGTCTCTTCAAACTATTGATATTAAAAAAAAAAAAAATTGGTCAATCCCGTGTTTTTTGCTGGATAATTCGAGCAACAGACATCAAGTTTCACAAAGAAACTATTTTAAAGAAAATTCAGGAAGTTCTACAGTGGTCCAGAGGGGTCCTGCTACATATGTAGAGCAATGTAAAATTAACTGTGTTAGTAGTATATAGAGTAGTGGTACCAGGACAGTTTCCCAGAGCGAGCTTCAAACCCACGCAACTGTAAAATGTGTCGGCCATGGCTTTTAACTCAAGTACACCATCATTTACAAAAAACATAAATGATAGGCATACTTGGACCAAAAGCCCTGACACATATTATTAATTACTTGATCAAATCCGCTCTGGGAAACTATGCTGGTACCCCTACTCTCTATACTCCTTATCAATCCAGTTGAATATTTCAATATCATAATATTTTGCTCATAAGATTCAACTAAATAATTTGCAATTCATTAAGCAAAATCAGACGGAACAGGACAATAGACTTCATCATCGCTGTACATATCGTATTTTACCATGGAGTATTTTATTTTCCTGCACTTTGCTATTTTGTATTTTAGTTCAAGAATCTCTTCCCTGTTTTTATTTAGCTCACGTTCATAATTACCCATTTCAACCAGCAATCGCCTTTGCTTGCTAACTTTGCATTTGTTGGTGTTAATTAAAATCATCACGAACTACTTCATATTCTACTTGGAGTTGCTTGCTTGTCATGATTTTTTTCTATATTTATCTTTTAAATTGTTAAGTTTTTGCAAACCTTTTCTAATCTTTCTTGTTCCATTATATATAATAATACTATATATAATTATTTTTAAACCCATATTTAATATTTTCAATATCCTTAAATGAAACTATTGAAATCCTCATTGTAACCCTTCCATTTAATCGATGCTTGTTTCGTTTTGTAATCACGTCGTATTACTTTTTCAATCCTGAATATTTCTTGCTTTGCCTTTATCATTTCTAATTCATAAAAGCTACCACCAATGTTTTGGTTGTTTAAATCTTTTAGTTTGTATGTCACAGGATTTGCATATTGAATTACATCAATATCAAATATTAAACACCTTGTTATAAAATTCCACACCTTGATCAACCCACAAAAATTTACACTGTCTTCCTGTGCTTGTTATTAGTTGGAACGCTTTGGTAATTTCTAAACCAGTTTTATTTGGAACTGGTACAACCCAAGCAAATTTACTAAATACATCAATAACAGTAAGCAAATATTTAGTACCTTTATTATACTTTGAAAACGATTGCATATCAACCAAGTCAGCAGACCATATTTTATCAATTTCATTAACAATCACACGGCGTTGAGTGAACTTTCTTCGTATAGGTTTATGAAGTTCATCTGCTAACTTGTCAGTCCATTTCAATGCATTTTCTCGTTTTTTGATGCTCCAAGACCAAGTTTATATTTTGCACTAATTACAGGCTTGACTATCAAGTTCTTGGCGATTTTTTACCCAAGTGATTTGGATTTGCTCGTTTTCAAACCGGTCAGCATGTTTTTTATCGCACATTGATTTATTACTATGACTTAATCATGATCTTTGCAAACAATCTAATTCATTTGAAGGTTCTCCACTATCAAGCGTATTACCAGGACCGCAATATTTATAACCAGGAAGTGTTAGCCCCTTTTTGGGTAGCAAAGGGAGTAAAGCTTTATGAATATCAATACTCCCGCCTTGTGTACTTTTAACAAACTGTGTTTCAGTAATACCACAAGATGCACAAGTTGCTTTTAAAATTTTTCTGCCATTTTTTGCTGAAATATACTGAGGATTAACATTTTCAGTAATTATCTTTTCTTTCACACTGTAACTCATATATAATATATGATTAGACTAAACTTTGTTTTTCAAAATATGATCGTATTATGTTTTCATTTTCCACGGGTTTGTATGGTTTTAGTGTTTTATAAAGAATATCGTACAAACTGTTTCCTTCTTGCAACATTTTGACAAAGTACAGAAAGAAATATCCGCACAGGACACTAGTTTTATCTTGATACTGAATAGTGTTGTATTTTATATTAGGTATGTACGCTAAAACTTATTTTGGTGGGCTCAGACCAAACGGATCGAAGTAATAATTATCATAGTAACAAGTCCAGTGTTTACCAGGTCCAGTATAATCATGAAGATTAATAATAAAGATTTGTGTTTATTTTGTTTTATTGGTAATTTGTTTTTGCTGTACACCCCACTGAATTTCTGTATACCTAGCTGCTTAACCCATTTCATTATATCTAAGTTAGAGATTGATTCATTTTTAAAATTTAATTTTTTTTTACAAATGGGACACTTCTATATGGCCTTATTTGTGAGTCTACTTGTAAACCATTCCCACCATCAACTCTTAGTCCTTTTCCTTTTCTACCTACTTGAAAACCTTTTCCAGTTAAGCCACTAATAAGAGATCCAATCAATGGAATTCCTAGTGATGCATGCAGTCCGAGAAATCCCCCGTCTTGTTGTTGTTGCCTTGTCAGTTTAATAGGGCAACGACCTTTGGATTTTATTATTTTGTTTATTTGTGGTAGCGTTAATGCATTATTTGATTCAAGTAGTAGTGCTTGTTTTTTGTCACTAGGAATAGTTACCATCCCATTTCCAAATAGTTTGCCAATTCCAGTACTTGCCAGACCACTAATTAACTATTATCTGATTGTTGTTGTTATAAATGACTTCATATTGATGATTAAATGTTAATCGTAAATGGCATTGCAATATAATGTAAGGCAATATATTGTAAGGCACTATATTGTAATTCATTGTTTTGTAAATTGTGTTGTGGGAGAAAGTATTATTTCTAGTAGATGTTAAGTGAGAAAGTAATATGATGTATTGTTGAATGCATATATTTATTGTAATTTGAATATATATCAGTGTTTATCGACTGATTTAATCAATTGATTGATTAAATATGGAAACATGAAGACTTGTAGTCTCCGGAGACAAACATAGCAGCTTGGCGTTGGACCTTTTCCAATCTGTTTATGTCCTTCTTATAGTAGGGATCCCAGACTGTGGCTATATTCCAGCGTCGATCGCACCAGTGCCAGGTATGCTGATTTTCTGCACGACTTTGGGCAGTGTTTTAGGTTGGCTTCATGAACCAGAGGGATGAGTTGGCCTTCTTGATGGTCTTTGTTATGTGCGCATCCCACTTCAGGTCTTCCGATATGGTTAGTCCGAGGTAGGATTTTTCCTTAACTTGTTGGAGGATCTGATTATTTAGAGAGTAGAAGTTAGAAGACTTTGAGATAATGCTCATGATATAACACTTCTTGGCATTAAACTGCATGTCCCAGTTGTGAGCCCTATCTTCTAACGCTTTCAAGTGGTCTTGGAGTATAAGATGGTCCTTTCTGGTTTCTATGACGACCCTATAGAGGAGGCGGTCATCCGCGAATAAATGCGCCTGTGACTTAACGGATTCAGAGAGATCGCTAATGTAACACAGAAAGAGTAGAGGCCCCATGACTGTACCCTGAGGGACACCGGAGTTTACTGTGACTGGGTCCGAGTACTCGCCTTCTACTATGACTTGCATATGTCGCTGGATCAGGACGTACGAATACAGGTGTTTAGGGGTCCGCCATAATTCTTTATCTTGGCCAGAAGCTTCTCGTGGGGGGCTGTATCGAAGGCCTTCGAGAAGTCTAGGAGTGGAAATTCACCAACCCCCTTACATGACTGCCAATATCAGTCGTTAGTTGAAGATCTTATTGAAATTTTGTACAATATTAACCTTGTCCGAGTGGTCCAAGAGCCTACACGTTCCAACAATATTCTGGATCTCTTTTTAACTACAAATGATACTCTAATAGAAACTGTTTCTATAATTCCTGGTATCAGTGACCATGATATTGGTGCCAAGTTAAAGCCCACACTTTTAAAAATAAAATTACCAAGGTAAGTCCGTACAAGAGCTCTGGGACGAGTTTACTGTATACCTCCAGAAGTCCAAAGATGACTGTGTGCCATCAAAACAAACCCGAGGTAATCGATCTCTTCCTTGGATCGCGCAGGATTAATTCGGAAAATACACAAGCTCTATGATAGGCACAGAAAAAGAATAAACAAGATCATCTGAAATTGAGACACTTAGTAAGGATAAAGGTAAGAGATGCCCATAATGCATACATTGAAAACCGTCTAGGTGTAATGACGAATATTATGGTGACACTAAAGGACGGTAAGAAGTTGTTCTCCTTCCTGAAGGAATTCAGACTGGACAATGAAGGCATGGTAAGCTGCACTCTGACACCACTGAAAAGGCTAATACTAGTATTCTTAACGAGCAGTTCCAATCTGTCTTCTCGCCTATGTACACTAGTGGATGCAGATAGCTTTCCTACATACACTGGAAACCATACCCCCATCATGCCCGATATTGATATATCAACAAACGGTATTTTAAAACTTTCAAATGGCGTTAACCAATCTTTAAGGCAATTTTTCAACTTTTCCTACAGACATGCCAAGTACCTACTTATTGAATCATTGCTTATGATGTACCTCTTTACACAAATAAGGGAGATCGGACCATGGCACAAATTACCGCCCCATCACACTGACCTGCATTCCGTGCAAAGTACTCGAACACATAGTAGCCTCCAACTTAGCGAAGCACTTGCACTCGAACAACATAAGGTAAGACCTCAAGCACTGGTTCAGAGAAAAGAGGTCTTGTGAGACTCAATTAGCAATGTTGATTGATAACCTGCAATAACATACAGTCAAGGTAAGCAAACCGATTTAATCCTCCTTGATTTTAATCAAGGCCTTTGACAAAGCCAACCATGAGAAGCTACTATAAAAGCTCAGCACTTATGGCGTTACAGGTAAGACCTTAAACTGGATACGGGCATTTCTCAATGAAAGGACGCAGACAGTAGTACGCGAAGGCGAAAAATCAGACATTATACCAGTTACATCCGGTGTTCCTCAAGGTAGTTTCCTAGGCCCGATATTGTTTCTTGTGTATATTAACGAGCTGTCTGAAAGTATCACCTCACAATAAGGCTGTTTGCTGATGTTACAGCAGTTAACCTGACTAATGACGACCAACAAACCGACTAAAACATACTCCAGACAGACCTAGACACATTTTTCAGAGGTTGGAGACTAAGTGGGACATGGTATTTAATGCGTCTAAATGTGAAGTCATTAAAATCAAAAGGTCAAAACACCCACTTCCCACAAACTATATACTTCAGGGACAGGGTAGCAGGTAAGGTAAACCAAACGCTTGGCTTTATTAAACGTAATATAAAGGTTAATTCTCCCAAACTTAAGGAATGTGCATGCAATACCATTGTCCGCCCACAACTAGAGTATGCCAGCAACATTTGGGACCCCACACGAAGTCCCTGTTGGAGAGGCTGGGATGGAGGCTGTTAGAGCAACGTCCAGCAGATGCGTGCCTTTGTCTTTTTTTTATATAAAATAGTGCATGATATGGTAGCTGTCCATGTTCCACAACACTTCGAACCCAACCATAGGGTTTCGACTGCTGTAAAATTAATACTCATTATTTCCTGCAACTGTTGTCCAGTGGAATTCACTCCCAGCTGATGTCGTGCTGCAGAAAGATCTTGACTCGTTCAAGCTGGCTGTCAGCCGCATCCACCACGTCAGACCGTACGTGCATATCACTGTGTTTAACCCTGCTTTTATCTTCTTATGCCGTATTTAACACCTTAAAACTGTTTTTCTCTCAAAACTCTTATTTGTAACATGTCTTGTCTACTAACAAGACACGACGCGCACCTGCCAGATTATGCCCGTGAGGGCGTGTGGCAAAATGCATAGAGAGAGAGAGAGAGAGAGAGAGGGGGGGGAGGGGGAGGGGGAGGGGGAGGGGGAGGGGGAGGGGGAGGGGGAGGGGGAGGGGGAGGTAGGTAGACTGTAGTACGTTTAATACGTAGTACGGTATATGACAATAAGCCCGTGTAAAGGTTGTGTTCCTGCACGATAAACCGGTTCTTCTATTTACACAAACACACACCCTTTATTTAAGCGGTATGCATTTTTGACGATTTACGTACTGTTTAAATATATGTTTGCTATGTTGTAAATGTTGTAAATGTAGCGTATGATGTATCTCTTCCATTAATTCCAATATATTGTCTCCAAGCCGTGTCTTTAGGACGTTATAGAGTAATTTATAATTATGAAAGGTAAGTGTTTGCTCATGCATTATTTTAACGATGCGTATGTTTTTTTTTGTGTAAACGCGATAGTTACAACGTGCATCTAGTCAGTATTGTATTTTGCTACACCACCAATGCAACAAAAATATTACGTTATCTAATATCTATATAATATGTGCTTGTTATTGTTATATTGTATAAACAAAACTGGAAGCATTCAGGGGTTATGCGTTCACAAATACATCTAAATTATGTTGGAAATTAAATGTTTATTGAATAGTAACCAATAAGTAGCCGTGGTCTAATGGTTAAAAGTACATCCATCAAAACTTAAAAGCTCGACGTCTGTGGTTCAAATCCCGTTCCGGTTTAGTACTTTTTTTAGCACATATATTCTGAAGCCGTATATTTATCGATGTTACCCTGCACGAAGACTAAATAAAAATGTGATTTTTTACGCATCGATTTCTGCCTTATATACCGACTTCTGGGGTGTTCGTCGATTTGAAACTACTTCACACGTGACTCATTCATATTCATATGTTTATTACCAGTTGAAATAGAGAATGTGTAGCTTTAAGCTAATTATACTGAAACTAATCACATCACATGTGCGACAATTTCGAGATAAATATTTTATGTTTAAAAATGAATTTCTATTGTACAGAACTATTTCTGATAATATATGTTAGAACAACAAATGTTTTAACATTTCAGAAATATTATAGCTTGTCTTGATTACCACGTCTTCTTGTTTGGTCAAAAAGGACATCATTATATAGATATAATGCATGCCTATTTATTTTACACTTGTTTTGGGAAAGTAGAGTTATTAGAAAAGGATTATGAGCTTCATGTTGCGTAATAGTTGTCATTCACACGTGCATGCACTACGGTGGTTTGCTGGTGATGGACTCTTATTATCTCCACTGACAATTTCATGACTAATTTCAGAACATATCCTGCCACACGCATGCCATCGTACCGTTGTGATTATATGTTTTCAGCTTCACTTCATCTCCTTATCATATTTTATGTCCATGCTTCCTCACTTTGCTTATTCTCCATATTGCTGAATAAATATTCCATATCCACTGCAGTGGTACACTTGTAAAACAGCACACTAATCTTACAATAGGAAAAACACTCTGAGAGAATATGCGCATCTCAAAATGTATTTTTATAGCAGTATTAACTCTAACAATATTACTATGACTTACAACGATTATATTACTGTCCGGTGACACACCCTAACCCAGGTCCTGTTTTCTCAAATAGTCCGTCTATCTTCCAGAAGCAATTCGTCCTCTGTCTACTCGGATATGTTAGACATTTCCTATCCCCTGTCACTGGTCCATTATAATGTGCAAAGTATTCAGTCAAATTTAAATATTATAAGTGCAGAACTCCATGCTATTATTCTCAGGAACTTGCTCAGTGACTCCGTTTCTACCGAAAGTCTACGATTTTTTACGAATTTTGTTAATGCTTTTCAGTCAGGATTTATTCATGGTGATTCAACTGTTAATCAACTAACATGTCTTTACAATGGGTTTTGCCAAGCTTTAGATGCCGGTAAAGAAGTACATGTAATATATTTCGATATCAGTAAAGCCTTTGACCGAGTCTGGCATGAAGCTCTTCTTATTCGATTCATAGGGAAATTGGTTGTAAGGCAGTATGCAATTTCAGTATCACCTTAAGCTGACAACAGTCTATACCTGATACTTTAAGAAGTCCCCTCATACCCTTATCACACACATACACGCCTCTAAGCGGGTTTCATCATTTTAAGTCACACTATCACAGCGTTATTGCCGTTATTTTAAGAGCTACCACACTCCGTGGCACCAATCAACCATTCTATGGATATGGTCAAGAATGTGGTTGCGTTTCTTAATCCTGTACAAACGACGGTATTAACAGCAGATCTTCCGATGTTTGCATTGGCAAAATATTCAATGGTAATTTTTATTATAATAGAATTGTTGTACATTGAAATGGTAATTTTGAAGTACAATGTAATGTACTGAAATACAATGGCTGGATAACTGTCCCCTCTGAAGCTCCTATCGAATCAAATGATACGGCCGAATCGTTTATATCTGATTCAAATGTTTAAAAAAAAAATTTGAAGAGAACCAGATAACTGAATGTGCCTTCTACAAGCTAAAGGAAAATATGTATGCTAACCATACATTGAGATGGCGATAAAAATAGTGTACTGTATATCATTTAAAGAAGCACTCTTATAGAGAAAACTATCCAGCTTGGCAAAAAGTGAACGTCAGAACTCATCCTCTACGTGTTTGCCATTGGTCATGCTACGGCTTCCAATTCGTTTGATTGATCGGCAAAATTACGTGGTCCGAGTATTAACTGTCATACCCCATCCAACCCCATCTCCAAGCAGCGAAAACGGGGCTGGCTGGGGTATGAAATAAAACCTTAATTTCGGCTAAAAAAAAGTGGATATTGTAAAATTAAAACATTTAATACATAATGTTAAACAGGTTATAACATTTTTATAACAGTAAAAGATGTTTTTAAACGTGTTTTATTGTCCAAATATCCGTTATTAAATCCAGTTAATATAAGTTTTCCCATATCTTAATGGAATTAAGGCGGGACCACGTACTGCAGTAGTAGGAAATGTAGGAAATTAGAAACGGGTTATCGCATTTTTCCAGTAAAAAATGTTTTTAAACGTGTTTTACTGTCGAAATATCCGTTATAAAATCCTGTTAATATAAGCTTTCCCATCGCTTAATGGAATTAAGGCGGTACCACTGAATAAAATCCAGTGAGTGCAGCTAAATTCATAAAGCGTACATTTTCGGGCATAACCGAAGAACATGTTTTCAGCAATATATTAACCAGGTTCATGAACAAAAGCAAATGCAAATAAAGGAAGATGGTTGGGAAATAGATTGACGATAATATATCTGCTTCAAGGAGATGAATGGCTTCAGTTACACAAATGAAAGGGAAATTTCCTCATCCAAATAAAATATGTAGGATACATTTAAGGAATGAAATGAGATCCATTCCATTGATGATTCTAGCAGCATTTTAATATTGATCAGAAAAGGGTTGTAGATAAATGAGTAGCAGACTGTTATGCATCAATAAGGACGTTTAGTGCAATGCAATAACATAACTTCTTTGCATGTTGGTTCAAGACAATAACATAACTTCTTTGTATGTTGGTTTAAGACAATAGCATAACTTCTTTGCATGTTGGTCCAAGACAATAACATAACTTCTTTGCATGTTGGTTCAAGACAATAACATGACTTCTTTGCATGTTGGTTCAAGACAATAACATAACTTCTTTGTATGTTGGTTTAAGACAATAACATAACTTCTTTGCATGTTGGTTCAAGACAATAACATAACTTCTTTGCATGTTGGTTCAAGACAATAACATAACTTCTTTGCATGTTGGTTCAAGACAATAACATAACTTCTTTGTATGTTGGTTTAAGACAATAACATAACTTCTTTGCATGTTGGTTCAAGACAATAACATAACTTCTTTGCACGTTGGTTCAAGACAATAACATAACTTCTTTGCACGTTGGTTCAAGACAATAACATAACTTCTTTGCATGTTGGTTCAAGACAATAACATAACTTCTTTGTATGTTGGTTTAAGACAATAACATAACTTCTTTGCATGTTGATTCAAGACAATAACATAACTTCTTTGCATGTTGGTTCAAGACAATAACATAACTTCTTTGCATGTTGGTTCAAGACAATAACATAATCTTTTTGTATGTTGGTTTAAGACAATAACATAACTTCTTTGCATGTTGGTTCAAGACAATAACATAACTTCTTTGCATGTTGGTTCAAGATAATAACATAACTTCTTTGCATGTTGGTTCAAGACAATAACATAACTTCTTTGTATGTTGGTTTAAGATAATAACATAACTTCTTTGCATGTTGGTTCAAGACAATAACATAACTTCTTTGCACGTTGGTTCAAGACAATAACATAACTTCTTTGCACGTTGGTTCAAGACAATAACATAACTTCTTTGCATGTTGGTTCAAGACAATAACATAACTTCTTTGTATGTTGGTTTAAGACAATAACATAACTTCTTTGCATGTTGGTTCAAGACAATAACATAACTTCTTTGCATGTTGGTTCAAGACAATAACATAACTTCTTTGTATGTTGGTTTAAGACAATAACATAACTTCTTTGCATGTTGGTTCAAGACAATAACATAACTTCTTTGTATGTTGGTTTAAGACAATAACATAACTTCTTTGCATGTTGGTTCAAGACAATAACATAACTTCTTTGCATGTTGGTTCAAGACAATAACATAACTTCTTTGCATGTTGGTTCAAGACAATAACATAACTTCTTTGTATGTTGGTTTAAGACAATAACATAACTTCTTTGCATGTTGGTTCAAGACAATAACATAACTTCTTTGCATGTTGGTTCAAGATAATAACATAACTTCTTTGCATGTTGGTTCAAGACAATAACATAACTTCTTTGTATGTTGGTTTAAGATAATAACATAACTTCTTTGCATGTTGGTTCAAGACAATAACATAACTTCTTTGCATGTTGGTTCAAGACAATAACATAACTTCTTTGCACGTTGGTTCAAGACAATAACATAACTTCTTTGCATGTTGGTTCAAGACAATAACATAACGTCTTTGTATGTTGGTTTAAGACAATAACATAACTTCTTTGCATGTTGGTTCAAGACAATAACATAACTTCTTTGCATGTTGGTTCAAGACAATAACATAACTTCTTTGTATGTTGGTTTAAGACAATAACATAACTTCTTTGCATGTTGGTTCAAGACAATAACATAACTTCTTTGCATGTTGGTTCAAGACAATAACATAACTTCTTTGCATGTTGGTTTAAGACAATAACATAACTTCTTTGCACGTTGGTTCAAGACAATAACATAACTTCACAAGTATGTGCTTGAATGCTATATATCGTCAGATATGTTCATTAACAAATATTCATGCAAGATGGTCATGTACCAGAGGTGGCTATTAGCGTAAGACTCCCAGATGTCACTAGTAGTAGTACTACTAATACTACTACTAATAATAATAATAAAAAATAATAGTCATAATAATAATAATAATAATAATAATAATGATAATAATAAAGATAATGATGATACTACTACTATTATTACTAATAATATTACTACTACTACTACTACTAATAATAATAATAATAATAATAATAATAATAACATACTACTACTACTAATAATGATAAGGTTACTGGAGGATAATAATAATAATAATGATACTACTACTACTACTACTACTACTACTACTATTGGACTGCTCTCTGTCTTGAAGAAAAGGTTAGAACACAACAAACACAATAAACAAATGTTGATAATTTATTAAACTTATCAAACTCTTATAAAATAGCAGTTTTACTGACTAGACTACCCTCTTTAAAAAAGTGTTCAATTCAATTCAAAACGAATTCCCGAAGCTTAACATAAAATGCACAATTCGTCGCTTTGCGATATAGTTGTCTACACTAAATAGGCAACAGTTTTGAAGTGAACGTTTCATACAGAAACGACATTGTGGGAACTTATGTTCCAACTTCTGAGGACTACTATTATTTTTTATGAGAAATCATATTTACGCGAACCTTTTGTTTATAAATAGCTGTTCAGTTGTATGTGAACAATATTGCTGTTAATCTACTCGAAGAAACAACACACTATGTATGACGTCATCATATTGTTCATAAACTAAATCAATAATTATTTATTGTCGTTTTAGGGCAAATAAAATATGAATTTATCAATGGCCATAATTTCAGAAATTAAGCATAAAAGTGCGTGATCGTCCGAAAACACGTCGTATTTCAATAACATATATGGTAACAATTCTAAATGCAAGTATATCCTATTATCCTGTTTTCGTCCTCATCGTCTGCTGAATCTGTCTTGAAATCAATTTCCAGACACCGTTAACGCACTCCTGTGGAAAAGAACAACACGCATAATTTAAGCATAATTTGTTTGTATTTATTTACATCCATTTCTATCTTAAACGTAACGTGAATTCGTAAACAATACACGTTTGTTATATCTAAATTTGAAGTGATCGCAATACTTGAGAAAAGGACTATGGCGCCCTGTTTCTGTCCCAATGTACCTAACAGTTGACATGTTTTTTGTCTGGAAAATCTGCTAGGGTCAAATGACTTATACTTTAACTGGAAATAAACAAAAATGAGAAAAGAAATGGTACTATCGAAAGTCCCAAAAGCAATGGCACCGTAGATCCGCACTACTGTACAACAAACAAAACTTAAAGGGAATGTAGCGACACAGCCAAACCATCTTTATTATTGAGAGTTCTGAAACACTTGAATAAGGGTGAAAGAATTATCAACATCTGATGATAAACAAGGAAGATATGATCATTTGAAGTTTCTGTTGAAACAGACATGGAAGCGGCCATTTTGAGAGCTATTACATCACGGTTCTAAATGACCATATATGGAATATTTATAAATATGAAAATTTACTGCTTTATAGGGAAAAAATGACAGCAACTGTATAAAAAATATGTAATACTTAATGGCAATAACGCTTTATATGACCAGTAAAAAAATGCATTTATTTGCAGTGATTTTCTTCGTTTTAAATGATATTTATCAATATTCCATATATGGTAATAAAAATGGCGGCCCCCGTATTCGTTTTAGAACAACCTTTAAATGGTCACATCTTTTTTGTTTATCATCCGATTTTGATAATTCTTTCTATTTTTCATATTTTTCAGAAATCTCAATAACAGAGCCTGTTTGGCTGTGCCGCTACATTCCCTTTAACTATACGATGAAAAGGACAATACACAACCCAACGAGTGGTGGATATAGGGTTACCGACTTGGAACGGTCATTGGGAAGTATGGCCAATTGGTTAGCTTAATCGATTTTAAGGGTACACAAACTCGCTATTATCCTGTTTTCAGCGCTCAAAAACAATGTAAATTAAAGTACATCCCATCAAAGGAAATCTAACCGCTTTCAATTGTATAGCAAAATGTTTATATGGCGTATTCCGATAGTAATACGTTGTCCGTTTTATCCAACGTTACGTTACAAATTCCGATATAAACAAAATGGGAAGCTGCAGTCGGTAGTTCAATTGCATCAGTCCTGTGCAACCCGGGTTCGATTCGCAATCTTGGCAATGTAAAAGAGTATGATAATGGACCTTTGGAAACGGCCGAGCACGACACATATTGCTGTCTTGGTTTGATTAAGACTGTTCATGAGCGGTAGTAAAATATGCTAGCTATCGCTCACGCCCTCTAGCCCCGGGTTGAGCAGAACTCAATATTAATTAAATCAAAAGTACAAAATTTTAACCATCCCGAAGATGGCATGCATATGGCGGTGGACATGGAGTATCTGTCTTCCCCATGTCGTACGGCGTATGGTCCCAGTATCTAATAAAATTAAATGCCCCTAAGAACATAATGGAATTTAGTTGGGAGCAGCGGTTATGAAGTATCAAAAGTAACAGTCAAAAGACTAAATTAAAAAGCAGACAACATATCCTATAAGTGATTAAACAATACCCTGAATCTTTAATCGGCCGGAGTAGTGGAACCACTGACTCGAAAATTAAGGTTAGAAAACAAAAGGAAATGAAAAAGTACCACCGATAATTAAATAGAAGTAACGGGCTCAGCGATCTCCAAAGATCGAATGAATAACAGTACTGATTGCAAGCGCGGTAAGTTGAAGTGTACGATCGTCGCATGATGTATCGCTTTCCTCGGATTGTCTTGCTTTCTTCTACATCAATATTCCTTAAAGTAGCTATCTCGCCAACAACAGCCAAATTGTACAATACTTATACGCCACGACGACGAGGTATACAAATAACTTAAACACCTTCATCTTTGTGTTTTTCTTATATTGCCTATTAATGCTGCCTTGTTGGTTAGAGAATAGTTCATGGCGGGGATTTTGTTAGTTACACTGTCCTGTTTTATTGGGTTGACAGTAGGGTGAGTGTGATGTTTGATGCACCCTAGAACCTGGTTTAAACCCCCAGCGGCCTTTTTTGCCACTGAGCGTTCCAAGGCGGTAATCCTATTGTCAACTCTTTTGTGTTTGTAATGTCTTATTTGGCCTTTCATTCATCCTTAAATTTGTTCTTTGTTTTTGTGTGTGCTTGTGGTTGACTGTCGTCCTTGAATGCTGCGTTTCCTGTTCGATTTTTATATCTGTATTTAACTAGTCCGACCAAGCTCCAAAACTGGACCGTCGAATTATCAACTCATAATTCATTTTACGCATATTCCTTTAATGTAGTCTAAGAACCGGTGAAAAGGAACTATACATTTAATCGGCATTTACACATCATTATATGACTTGAACATCCGGATAGAGTTATGATGATCGGTTTTGTAGTGTAATTTTGCCGTTATTTGGCGGTTTAGTTTCTTTAATATGCGCCATTAAGTGTGTTTCTAAAAGCTGTGTATCTCTTGTTAAATAACGTTTTTACTTCATATCTAATGGTGTATGTTTATTTGCCGAAATGTCACTTGCATAAACAGTAATGCTTTTTTTCACAAGCAATGAATAAACTGTCACGAATTGCATGTTGTTCTCCATGGAAAACAATATTACTGGAGCAGTTGTCAGCATGATAGTTTATTTTCTTATTAATATATTATTAAACGCATAATATTATAAAATACAATTAACA
>JAWPHD010022806.1:0-23981 GCA_037043455.1 Cyrtodaria siliqua | reverse complement strand
CTGCGTGCCATAGAGTGCCCGTTTCATTTCTGACTTGTGCATATCTGTTGAATGTACGTATACATATGAAAAACTTACGGTGGAACGCATTGTTGGCTTGTCATGGCTTGTACATGCAACTTCTGGGCTCACTTGAGAAGCGATTAACGTTGTGTCTTGATACAGATTTGCTGCAATAATTATAACAATAGTCATTTTAACAATCATAACAACAAGCCAGATAATATTGTACATATTCTATACGTATATCTATTATGAATAATAATCATATGTACTATCAGATCGCGTAAAAATCTAAGTTATCTCTGTGTTTCTCCTATTTTCCCGTACACGTATTACGTCCCTTGGCAATGAAATGTCAACAAGTATCATTCTGCGTGCCATAGAGTGCACGTTTCATTTCTGATGTGTGCATATCTGTTGAAAGTGCGTATACATATGAAAAACTTACGGTGGAACGCATTGTTGGCTTGTCATGGCTTGTACATGCAACTTCTGGGCTCACTTGAGAAGCGATTAACGTTGTGTCTTGATACAGGTTTGCTACAATAATTATAACAATAGTCATATTAACAATCATAACAACAACATGAACAAGCCAGATAATATTGTACATATTCTATACGTATTACTATTATGAATAATAATCATATGTACTATCAGATCGCGTAAAAATCTAAGTTATCTCTGTGTTTCCCCTATTTTCCCGTACACGTATTACGTCCCTTGGCAATGAAATGTCAACAAGTATCATTCTTCGTGCCATAGAGTGCCCGTTTCATTTCTGACTTGTGCATATCTGTTGAAAGTACGTATACATATGAAAACCTTACGGTGGAACGCATTGTTGGCTTGTCATGGCTTGTACATGCAACTTCTGGGCTCACTTGAGAAGCGATTAACGTTGTGTCTTGATACAGGTTTGCTGCAATAATTATAACAATAGTTATATTAACAATCATAACAACAAGCCAGATAATATTGTACATATTCTATACGTATTACTATTATGAATAATAATCATATGTACTATCAGATCGCGTAAAAATCTAAGTTATCTCTGTGTTTCTCCTATTTTCCCGTACACGTATTACGTCCCTTGGCAATGAAATGTCAACAAGTATCATTCTGCGTGCCATAGAGTGCCCGTTTCATTTCTGACTTGTGCATATCTGTTGAATGTACGTATACATATGAAAAACTTACGGTGGAACGCATTGTTGGCTTGTCATGGCTTGTACATGCAACTTCTGGGCTCACTTGAGAAGCGATTAACGTTGTGTCTTGATACAGATTTGCTGCAATAATTATAACAATAGTCATTTTAACAATCATAACAACAAGCCAGATAATATTGTACATATTCTATACGTATATCTATTATGAATAATAATCATATGTACTATCAGATCGCGTAAAAATCTAAGTTATCTCTGTGTTTCTCCTATTTTCCCGTACACGTATTACGTCCCTTGGCAATGAAATGTCAACAAGTATCATTCTGCGTGCCATAGAGTGCACGTTTCATTTCTGATGTGTGCATATCTGTTGAAAGTGCGTATACATATGAAAAACTTACGGTGGAACGCATTGTTGGCTTGTCATGGCTTGTACATGCAACTTCTGGGCTCACTTGAGAAGCGATTAACGTTGTGTCTTGATACAGGTTTGCTGTAATAATTATAACAATAGTCATATTAACAATCATACCAACAAGCCAGATAATATTGTACATATTCTATACGTATTACTATTATGAATAATAATCATATGTACTATCAGATCGCGTAAAAATCTAAATTATCTCTGTGTTTCTCCTATTTTCCCGTACACGTATTACGTCCCTTGGCAATGAAATGTCAACAAGTATCATTCTGCGTGCCATA
The DNA here is from genome assembly GCA_037043455.1 of Cyrtodaria siliqua. Taxonomy (NCBI): domain Eukaryota; kingdom Metazoa; phylum Mollusca; class Bivalvia; order Adapedonta; family Hiatellidae; genus Cyrtodaria; species Cyrtodaria siliqua. The sequence continues at coordinate 22,095 of JAWPHD010022806.1, read as the reverse complement.
GAGTGCCCGTTTCATTTCTGACTTGTGCATATCTGTTGAAAGTACGTATACATATGAAACACTTACGGTGGAACGCATTGTTGGCTTGTCATGGCTTGTACATGCAACTTCTGGGTTCACTTGAGAAGCGATTAACGTTGTGTCTTGATACAGGTTTGCTGCAATAATTATAACAATAGTCATATTAACAATCATAACAACAAGCCAGATAATATTGTACATATTCTATACGTATTACTATTATGAATAATAATCATATGTACTATCAGATCGCGTAAAAATCTAAGTTATCTCTGTGTTTCTCCTATTTTCCCGTACACGTATTACGTCCCTTGGCAATGAAATGTCAACAAGTATCATTCTGCGTGCCATAGAGTGCCCGTTTCATTTCTGACTTGTGCATATCTGTTGAATGTACGTATACATATGAAAAACTTACGGTGGAACGCATTGTTGGCTTGTCATGGCTTGTACATGCAACTTCTGGGCTCACTTGAGAAGCGATTAACGTTGTGTCTTGATACAGATTTGCTGCAATAATTATAACAATAGTCATATTAACAATCATAACAACAAGCCAGATAATATTGTACATATTCTATACGTATTACTATTATGAATAATAATCATATGTACTATCAGATCGCGTAAAAATCTAAGTTATCTCTGTGTTTCTCCTATTTTCCCGTACACGTATTACGTCCCTTGGCAATGAAATGTCAACAAGTATCATTCTGCGTGCCATAGAGTGCACGTTTCATTTCTGACTTGTGCATATCTGTTGAAAGTACGTATACATATGAAAACCTTACGGTGGAACGCATTGTTGGCTTGTCATGGCTTGTACATGCAACTTCTGGGCTCACTTGAGAAGCGATTAACGTTGTGTCTTGATACAGGTTTGCTGCAATAATTATAACAATAGTCATATTAACAATCATAACAACAAGCCAGATAATATTGTACATATTCTATACGTATTACTATTATGAATAATAATCATATGTACTATCAGATCGCGTAAAAATCTAAGTTATCTCTGTGTTTCTCCTATTTTCCCGTACACGTATTACGTCCCTTGGCAATGAAATGTCAACAAGTATCATTCTGCGTGCCATAGAGTGCCCGTTTCATTTCTGACTTGTGCATATCTGTTGAATGTACGTATACATATGAAAAACTTACGGTGGAACGCATTGTTGGCTTGTCATGGCTTGTACATGCAACTTCTGGGCTCACTTGAGAAGCGATTAACGTTGTGTCTTGATACAGATTTGCTGCAATAATTATAACAATAGTCATATTAACAATCATAACAACAAGCCAGATAATATTGTACATATTCTATACGTATTACTATTATGAATAATAATCATATGTACTATCAGATCGCGTAAAAATCTAAGTTATCTCTGTGTTTCTCCTATTTTCCCGTACACGTATTACGTCCCTTGGCAATGAAATGTCAACAAGTATCATTCTGCGTGCCATAGAGTGCACGTTTCATTTCTGATGTGTGCATATCTGTTGAAAGTGCGTATACATATGAAAAACTTACGGTGGAACGCATTGTTGGCTTGTCATGGCTTGTACATGCAACTTCTGGGCTCACTTGAAAAGCGATTAACGTTGTGTCTTGATACAGGTTTGCTGCAATAATTATAACAATAGTCATATTAACAATCATAACAACAAGCCAGATAATATTGTACATATTCTATACGTATTACTATTATGAATAATAATCATATGTACTATCAGATCGCGTAAAAATCTAAGTTATCTCTGTGTTTCTCCTATTTTCCCGTACACGTATTACGTCCCTTGGCAATGAAATGTCAACAAGTATCATTCTGCGTGCCATAGAGTGCACGTTTCATTTCTGATGTGTGCATATCTGTTGAAAGTGCGTATACATATGAAAAACTTACGGTGGAACGCATTGTTGGCTTGTCATGGCTTGTACATGCAACTTCTGGGCTCACTTGAGAAGCGATTAACGTTGTGTCTTGATACAGGTTTGCTACAATAATTATAACAATAGTCATATTAACAATCATAACAACAAGCCAGATAATATTGTACATATTCTATACGTATTACTATTATGAATAATAATCATATGTACTATCAGATCGCGTAAAAATCTAAGTTATCTCTGTGTTTCCCCTATTTTCCCGTACACGTATTACGTCCCTTGGCAATGAAATGTCAACAAGTATCATTCTGCGTGCCATAGAGTGCCCGTTTCATTTCTGACTTGTGCATATCTGTTGAAAGTACGTATACATATGAAAACCTTACGGTGGAACGCATTGTTGGCTTGTCATGTCTTGTACATGCAACTTCTGGGCTCACTTGAGAAGCGATTAACGTTGTGTCTTGATACAGGTTTGCTGCAATAATTATAACAATAGTCATATTAACAATCATAACAACAAGCCAGATAATATTGTACATATTCTATACGTATTACTATTATGAATAATAATCATATGTACTATCAGAACGCGTAAAAATCTAAGTTATCTCTCTGTTTCTCCTATTTTCCCGTACACGTATTACGTCCCTTGGCAATGAAATGTCAACAAGTATCATTCTGCGTGCCATAGAGTGCCCGTTTCATTTCTGACTTGTGCATATCTGTTGAATGTACGTATACATATGAAAAACTTACGGTGGAACGCATTGTTGGCTTGTCATGGCTTGTACATGCAACTTCTGGGCTCACTTGAGAAGCGATTAACGTTGTGTCTTGATACAGATTTGCTGCAATAATTATAACAATAGTCATATTAACAATCATAACAACAAGCCAGATAATATTGTACATATTCTATACGTATTACTATTATGAATAATAATCATATGTACTATCAGATCGCGTAAAAATCTAAGTTATCTCTGTGTTTCTCCTATTTTCCCGTACACGTATTACGTCCCTTGGCAATGAAATGTCAACAAGTATCATTCTGCGTGCCATAGAGTGCACGTTTCATTTCTGATGTGTGCATATCTGTTGAAAGTGCGTATACATATGAAAAACTTACGGTGGAACGCATTGTTGGCTTGTCATGGCTTGTACATGCAACTTCTGGGCTCACTTGAAAAGCGATTAACGTTGTGTCTTGATACAGGTTTGCTGCAATAATTATAACAATAGTCATATTAACAATCATAACAACAAGCCAGATAATATTGTACATATTCTATACGTATTACTATTATGAATAATAATCATATGTACTATCAGATCGCGTAAAAATCTAAGTTATCTCTGTGTTTCTCCTATTTTCCCGTACACGTATTACGTCCCTTGGCAATGAAATGTCAACAAGTATCATTCTGCGTGCCATAGAGTGCACGTTTCATTTCTGATGTGTGCATATCTGTTGAAAGTGCGTATACATATGAAAAACTTACGGTGGAACGCATTGTTGGCTTGTCATGGCTTGTACATGCAACTTCTGGGCTCACTTGAGAAGCGATTAACGTTGTGTCTTGATACAGGTTTGCTACAATAATTATAACAATAGTCATATTAACAATCATAACAACAAGCCAGATAATATTGTACATATTCTATACGTATTACTATTATGAATAATAATCATATGTACTATCAGATCGCGTAAAATTCTAAGTTATCTCTGTGTTTCTCCTATTTTCCAGTACACGTATTACGTCCCTTGGCAATGAAATGTCAACAAGTATCATTCTGCGTGCCATAGAGTGCACGTTTCATTTCTGATGTGTGCATATCTGTTGAAAGTGCGTATACATATGAAAAACTTACGGTGGAACGCATTGTTGGCTTGTCATGGCTTGTACATGCAACTTCTGGGCTCACTTGAAAAGCGATTAACGTTGTGTCTTGATACAGGTTTGCTGCAATAATTATAACAATAGTCATATTAACAATCATAACAACAAGCCAGATAATATTGTACATATTCTATACGTATTACTATTATGAATAATAATCCTATGTACTATCAGATCGCGTAAAAATCTAAGTTATCTCTGTGTTTCTCCTATTTTCCCGTACACGTATTACGTCCCTTGGCAATGAAATGTCAACAAGTATCATTCTGCGTGCCATAGAGTGCCCGTTTCATTTCTGACTTGTGCATATCTGTTGAAAGTACGTATACATATGAAACACTTACGGTGGAACGCATTGTTGGCTTGTCATGGCTTGTACATGCAACTTCTGGGTTCACTTGAGAAGCGATTAACGTTGTGTCTTGATACAGGTTTGCTGCAATAATTATAACAATAGTCATATTAACAATCATAACAACAAGCCAGATAATATTGTACATATTCTATACGTATTACTATTATGAATAATAATCATATGTACTATCAGATCGCGTAAAATTCTAAGTTATCTCTGTGTTTCTCCTATTTTCCAGTACACGTATTACGTCCCTTGGCAATGAAATGTCAACAAGTATCATTCTGCGTGCCATAGAGTGCACGTTTCATTTCTGATGTGTGCATATCTGTTGAAAGTGCGTATACATATGAAAAACTTACGGTGGAACGCATTGTTGGCTTGTCATGGCTTGTACATGCAACTTCTGGGCTCACTTGAAAAGCGATTAACGTTGTGTCTTGATACAGGTTTGCTGCAATAATTATAACAATAGTCATATTAACAATCATAACAACAAGCCAGATAATATTGTACATATTCTATACGTATTACTATTATGAATAATAATCCTATGTACTATCAGATCGCGTAAAAATCTAAGTTATCTCTGTGTTTCTCCTATTTTCCCGTACACGTATTACGTCCCTTGGCAATGAAATGTCAACAAGTATCATTCTGCGTGCCATAGAGTGCACGTTTAATTTCTGATGTGTGCATATCTGTTGAAAGTGCGTATACATATGAAAAACTTACGGTGGAACGCATTGTTGGCTTGTCATGGCTTGTACATGCAACTTCTGGGCTCACTTGAAAAGCGATTAACGTTGTGTCTTGATACAGGTTTGCTGCAATAATTATAACAATAGTCATATTAACAATCATAACAACAAGCCAGATAATATTGTACATATTCTATACGTATTACTATTATGAATAATAATCATATGTACTATCAGATCGCGTAAAAATCTAAGTTATCTCTGTGTTTCTCCTATTTTCCCGTACACGTATTACGTCCCTTGGCAATGAAATGTCAACAAGTATCATTCTGCGTGCCATAGAATGCACGTTTCATTTCTGATGTGTGCATATCTGTTGAAAGTGCGTATACATATGAAAAACTTACGGTGGAACGCATTGTTGGCTTGTCATGGCTTGTACATGCAACTTCTGGGCTCACTTGAGAAGCGATTAACGTTGTGTCTTGATACAGGTTTGCTACAATAATTATAACAATAGTCATATTAACAATCATAACAACAAGTCAGATAATATTGTACATATTCTATACGTATTACTATTATGAATAATAATCATATGTACTATCAGATCGCGTAAAAATCTAAGTTATCTCTGTGTTTCTCCTATTTTCCCGTACACGTATTACGTCCCTTGGCAATGAAATGTCAACAAGTATCATTCTGCGTGCCATAGAGTGCACGTTTCATTTCTGATGTGTGCATATCTGTTGAAAGTGCGTATACATATGAAAAACTTACGGTGGAACGCATTGTTGGCTTGTCATGGCTTGTACATGCAACTTTTGGGCTCACTTGAGAAGCGATTAACGTTGTGTCTTGATACAGGTTTGCTGCAATAATTATAACAATAGTCATATTAACAATCATAACAACAAGCCAGATAATATTGTACATATTCTATACGTATTACTATTATGAATAATAATCATATGTACTATCAGATCGCGTAAAAATCTAAGTTATCTCTGTGTTTCTCCTATTTTCCCGTACACGTATTACGTCCCTTGGCAATGAAATGTCAACAAGTATCATTCTGCGTGCCATAGAATGCACGTTTCATTTCTGATGTGTGCATATCTGTTGAAAGTGCGTATACATATGAACAACTTACGGTGGAACGCATTGTTGGCTTGTCATGGCTTGTACATGCAACTTCTGGGCTCACTTGAGAAGCGATTAACGTTGTGTCTTGATACAGGTTTGCTGCAATAATTATAACAATAGTCATATTAACAATCATAACAACAAGCCAGATAATATTGTACATATTCTATACGTATTACTATTATGAATAATAATCATATGTACTATCAGATCGCGTAAAAATCTAAGTTATCTCTGTGTTTCTCCTATTTTCCCGTACACGTATTACGTCCCTTGGCAATGAAATGTCAACAAGTATCATTCTGCGTGCCATAGAGTGCACGTTTCATTTCTGATGTGTGCATATCTGTTGAAAGTGCGTATACATATGAAAAACTTACGGTGGAACGCATTGTTGGCTTGTCATGGCTTGTACATGCAACTTCTGGGCTCACTTGAGAAGCGATTAACGTTGTGTCTTGATACAGGTTTGCTACAATAATTATAACAATAGTCATATTAACAATCATAACAACAAGCCAGATAATATTGTACATATTCTATACGTATTACTATTATGAATAATAATCATATGTACTATCAGATCGCGTAAAATTCTAAGTTATCTCTGTGTTTCTCCTATTTTCCAGTACACGTATTACGTCCCTTGGCAATGAAATGTCAACAAGTATCATTCTGCGTGCCATAGAGTGCACGTTTCATTTCTGATGTGTGCATATCTGTTGAAAGTGCGTATACATATGAAAAACTTACGGTGGAACGCATTGTTGGCTTGTCATGGCTTGTACATGCAACTTCTGGGCTCACTTGAAAAGCGATTAACGTTGTGTCTTGATACAGGTTTGCTGCAATAATTATAACAATAGTCATATTAACAATCATAACAACAAGCCAGATAATATTGTACATATTCTATACGTATTACTATTATGAATAATAATCCTATGTACTATCAGATCGCGTAAAAATCTAAGTTATCTCTGTGTTTCTCCTATTTTCCCGTACACGTATTACGTCCCTTGGCAATGAAATGTCAACAAGTATCATTCTGCGTGCCATAGAGTGCCCGTTTCATTTCTGACTTGTGCATATCTGTTGAAAGTACGTATACATATGAAACACTTACGGTGGAACGCATTGTTGGCTTGTCATGGCTTGTACATGCAACTTCTGGGTTCACTTGAGAAGCGATTAACGTTGTGTCTTGATACAGGTTTGCTGCAATAATTATAACAATAGTCATATTAACAATCATAACAACAAGCCAGATAATATTGTACATATTCTATACGTATTACTATTATGAATAATAATCATATGTACTATCAGATCGCGTAAAAATCTAAGTTATCTCTGTGTTTCTCCTATTTTCCCGTACACGTATTACGTCCCTTGGCAATGAAATGTCAACAAGTATCATTCTGCGTGCCATAGAATGCACGTTTCATTTCTGATGTGTGCATATCTGTTGAAAGTGCGTATACATATGAAAAACTTACGGTGGAACGCATTGTTGGCTTGTCATGGCTTGTACATGCAACTTCTGGGCTCACTTGAGAAGCGATTAACGTTGTGTCTTGATACAGGTTTGCTACAATAATTATAACAATAGTCATATTAACAATCATAACAACAAGTCAGATAATATTGTACATATTCTATACGTATTACTATTATGAATAATAATCATATGTACTATCAGATCGCGTAAAAATCTAAGTTATCTCTGTGTTTCTCCTATTTTCCCGTACACGTATTACGTCCCTTGGCAATGAAATGTCAACAAGTATCATTCTGCGTGCCATAGAGTGCACGTTTCATTTCTGATGTGTGCATATCTGTTGAAAGTGCGTATACATATGAAAAACTTACGGTGGAACGCATTGTTGGCTTGTCATGGCTTGTACATGCAACTTTTGGGCTCACTTGAGAAGCGATTAACGTTGTGTCTTGATACAGGTTTGCTGCAATAATTATAACAATAGTCATATTAACAATCATAACAACAAGCCAGATAATATTGTACATATTCTATACGTATTACTATTATGAATAATAATCATATGTACTATCAGATCGCGTAAAAATCTAAGTTATCTCTGTGTTTCTCCTATTTTCCCGTACACGTATTACGTCCCTTGGCAATGAAATGTCAACAAGTATCATTCTGCGTGCCATAGAATGCACGTTTCATTTCTGTTGTGTGCATATCTGTTGAAAGTGCGTATACATATGAACAACTTACGGTGGAACGCATTGTTGGCTTGTCATGGCTTGTACATGCAACTTCTGGGCTCACTTGAGAAGCGATTAACGTTGTGTCTTGATACAGGTTTGCTGCAATAATTATAACAATAGTCATATTAACAATCATAACAACAAGCCAGATAATATTGTACATATTCTATACGTATTACTATTATGAATAATAATCATATGTACTATCAGATCGCGTAAAAATCTAAGTTATCTCTGTGTTTCTCCTATTTTCCCGTACACGTATTACGTCCCTTGGCAATGAAATGTCAACAAGTATCATTCTGCGTGCCATAGAGTGCACGTTTCATTTCTGATGTGTGCATATCTGTTGAAAGTGCGTATACATATGAAAAACTTACGGTGGAACGCATTGTTGGCTTGTCATGGCTTGTACATGCAACTTCTGGGCTCACTTGAGAAGCGATTAACGTTGTGTCTTGATACAGGTTTGCTACAATAATTATAACAATAGTCATATTAACAATCATAACAACAAGCCAGATAATATTGTACATATTCTATACGTATTACTATTATGAATAATAATCATATGTACTATCAGATCGCGTAAAATTCTAAGTTATCTCTGTGTTTCTCCTATTTTCCAGTACACGTATTACGTCCCTTGGCAATGAAATGTCAACAAGTATCATTCTGCGTGCCATAGAGTGCACGTTTCATTTCTGATGTGTGCATATCTGTTGAAAGTGCGTATACATATGAAAAACTTACGGTGGAACGCATTGTTGGCTTGTCATGGCTTGTACATGCAACTTCTGGGCTCACTTGAAAAGCGATTAACGTTGTGTCTTGATACAGGTTTGCTGCAATAATTATAACAATAGTCATATTAACAATCATAACAACAAGCCAGATAATATTGTACATATTCTATACGTATTACTATTATGAATAATAATCCTATGTACTATCAGATCGCGTAAAAATCTAAGTTATCTCTGTGTTTCTCCTATTTTCCCGTACACGTATTACGTCCCTTGGCAATGAAATGTCAACAAGTATCATTCTGCGTGCCATAGAGTGCCCGTTTCATTTCTGACTTGTGCATATCTGTTGAAAGTACGTATACATATGAAACACTTACGGTGGAACGCATTGTTGGCTTGTCATGGCTTGTACATGCAACTTCTGGGTTCACTTGAGAAGCGATTAACGTTGTGTCTTGATACAGGTTTGCTGCAATAATTATAACAATAGTCATATTAACAATCATAACAACAAGCCAGATAATATTGTACATATTCTATACGTATTACTATTATGAATAATAATCATATGTACTATCAGATCGCGTAAAATTCTAAGTTATCTCTGTGTTTCTCCTATTTTCCAGTACACGTATTACGTCCCTTGGCAATGAAATGTCAACAAGTATCATTCTGCGTGCCATAGAGTGCACGTTTCATTTCTGATGTGTGCATATCTGTTGAAAGTGCGTATACATATGAAAAACTTACGGTGGAACGCATTGTTGGCTTGTCATGGCTTGTACATGCAACTTCTGGGCTCACTTGAAAAGCGATTAACGTTGTGTCTTGATACAGGTTTGCTGCAATAATTATAACAATAGTCATATTAACAATCATAACAACAAGCCAGATAATATTGTACATATTCTATACGTATTACTATTATGAATAATAATCCTATGTACTATCAGATCGCGTAAAAATCTAAGTTATCTCTGTGTTTCTCCTATTTTCCCGTACACGTATTACGTCCCTTGGCAATGAAATGTCAACAAGTATCATTCTGCGTGCCATAGAGTGCACGTTTAATTTCTGATGTGTGCATATCTGTTGAAAGTGCGTATACATATGAAAAACTTACGGTGGAACGCATTGTTGGCTTGTCATGGCTTGTACATGCAACTTCTGGGCTCACTTGAAAAGCGATTAACGTTGTGTCTTGATACAGGTTTGCTGCAATAATTATAACAATAGTCATATTAACAATCATAACAACAAGCCAGATAATATTGTACATATTCTATACGTATTACTATTATGAATAATAATCATATGTACTATCAGATCGCGTAAAAATCTAAGTTATCTCTGTGTTTCTCCTATTTTCCCGTACACGTATTACGTCCCTTGGCAATGAAATGTCAACAAGTATCATTCTGCGTGCCATAGAATGCACGTTTCATTTCTGATGTGTGCATATCTGTTGAAAGTGCGTATACATATGAAAAACTTACGGTGGAACGCATTGTTGGCTTGTCATGGCTTGTACATGCAACTTCTGGGCTCACTTGAGAAGCGATTAACGTTGTGTCTTGATACAGGTTTGCTGCAATAATTATAACAATAGTCATATTAACAATCATAACAACAAGCCAGATAATATTGTACATATTCTATACGTATTACTATTATGAATAATAATCATATGTACTATCAGATCGCGTAAAAATCCAAGTTATCTCTGTGTTTCTCCTATTTTCCCGTACACGTATTACGTCCCTTGGCAATGAAATGTCAACAAGTATCATTCTGCGTGCCATAGAGTGCCCGTTTCATTTCTGACTTGTGCATATCTGTTGAAAGTACGTATACATATGAAACACTTACGGTGGAACGCATTGTTGGCTTGTCATGGCTTGTACATGCAACTTCTGGGTTCACTTGAGAAGCGATTAACGTTGTGTCTTGATACAGGTTTGCTGCAATAATTATAACAATAGTCATATTAACAATCATAACAACAAGCCAGATAATATTGTACATATTCTATACGTATTACTATTATGAATAATAATCATATGTACTGTCAGATCGCGTAAAAATCTAAGTTAATTCTGTGTTTCTCCTATTTTCCCGTACACGTATTACGTCCCTTGGCAATGAAATGTCAACAAGTATCATTCTGCGTGCCATAGAGTGCACGTTTCATTTCTGATGTGTGCATATCTGTTGAAAGTGCGTATACATATGAAAAACTTACGGTGGAACGCATTGTTGGCTTGTCATGGCTTGTACATGCAACTTCTGGGCTCACTTGAGAAGCGATTAACGTTGTGTCTTGATACAGGTTTGCTACAATAATTATAACAATAGTCATATTAACAATCATAACAACAAGCCAGATAATATTGTACATATTCTATACGTATTACTATTATGAATAATAATCATATGTACTATCAGATCGCGTAAAATTCTAAGTTATCTCTGTGTTTCTCCTATTTTCCAGTACACGTATTACGTCCCTTGGCAATGAAATGTCAACAAGTATCATTCTGCGTGCCATAGAGTGCACGTTTCATTTCTGATGTGTGCATATCTGTTGAAAGTGCGTATACATATGAAAAACTTACGGTGGAACGCATTGTTGGCTTGTCATGGCTTGTACATGCAACCTCTGGGCTCACTTGAAAAGCGATTAACGTTGTGTCTTGATACAGGTTTGCTGCAATAATTATAACAATAGTCATATTAACAATCATAACAACAAGCCAGATAATATTGTACATATTCTATACGTATTACTATTATGAATAATAATCCTATGTACTATCAGATCGCGTAAAAATCTAAGTTATCTCTGTGTTTCTCCTATTTTCCCGTACACGTATTACGTCCCTTGGCAATGAAATGTCAACAAGTATCATTCTGCGTGCCATAGAGTGCACGTTTCATTTCTGATGTGTGCATATCTGTTGAAAGTGCGTATACATATGAAAAACTTACGGTGGAACGCATTGTTGGCTTGTCATGGCTTGTACATGCAACTTCTGGGCTCACTTGAAAAGCGATTAACGTTGTGTCTTGATACAGGTTTGCTGCAATAATTATAACAATAGTCATATTAACAATCATAACAACAAGCCAGATAATATTGTACATATTCTATACGTATTACTATTATGAATAATAATCATATGTACTATCAGATCGCGTAAAAATCTAAGTTATCTCTGTGTTTCTCCTATTTTCCCGTACACGTATTACGTCCCTTGGCAATGAAATGTCAACAAGTATCATTCTGCGTGCCATAGAGTGCACGTTTCATTTCTGATGTGTGCATATCTGTTGAAAGTGCGTATACATATGAAAAACTTACGGTGGAACGCATTGTTGGCTTGTCATGGCTTGTACATGCAACTTCTGGGCTCACTTGAGAAGCGATTAACGTTGTGTCTTGATACAGGTTTGCTACAATAATTATAACAATAGTCATATTAACAATCATAACAACAACATGAACAAGCCAGATAATATTGTACATATTCTATACGTATTACTATTATGAATAATAATCATATGTACTATCAGATCGCGTAAAAATCTAAGTTATCTCTGTGTTTCCCCTATTTTCCCGTACACGTATTACGTCCCTTGGCAATGAAATGTCAACAAGTATCATTCTTCGTGCCATAGAGTGCCCGTTTCATTTCTGACTTGTGCATATCTGTTGAAAGTACGTATACATATGAAAACCTTACGGTGGAACGCATTGTTGGCTTGTCATGGCTTGTACATGCAACTTCTGGGCTCACTTGAGAAGCGATTAACGTTGTGTCTTGATACAGGTTTGCTGCAATAATTATAACAATAGTCATATTAACAATCATAACAACAAGCCAGATAATATTGTACATATTCTATACGTATTACTATTATGAATAATAATCATATGTACTATCAGATCGCGTAAAAATCTAAGTTATCTCTGTGTTTCTCCTATTTTCCCGTACACGTATTACGTCCCTTGGCAATGAAATGTCAACAAGTATCATTCTGCGTGCCATAGAGTGCCCGTTTCATTTCTGACTTGTGCATATCTGTTGAATGTACGTATACATATGAAAAACTTACGGTGGAACGCATTGTTGGCTTGTCATGGCTTGTACATGCAACTTCTGGGCTCACTTGAGAAGCGATTAACGTTGTGTCTTGATACAGATTTGCTGCAATAATTATAACAATAGTCATATTAACAATCATAACAACAAGCCAGATAATATTGTACATATTCTATACGTATTACTATTATGAATAATAATCATATGTACTATCAGATCGCGTAAAAATCTAAGTTATCTCTGTGTTTCTCCTATTTTCCCGTACACGTATTACGTCCCTTGGCAATGAAATGTCAACAAGTATCATTCTGCGTGCCATAGAGTGCACGTTTCATTTCTGATTTGTGCATATCTGTTGAAAGTGCGTATACATATGAAAAACTTACGGTGGAACGCATTGTTGGCTTGTCATGGCTTGTACATGCAACTTCTGGGCTCACTTGAAAAGCGATTAACGTTGTGTCTTGATACAGGTTTGCTGCAATAATTATAACAATAGTCATATTAACAATCATAACAACAAGCCAGATAATATTGTACATATTCTATACGTATTACTATTATGAATAATAATCATATGTACTATCAGATCGCGTAAAAATCTAAGTTATCTCTGTGTTTCTCCTATTTTCCCGTACACGTATTACGTCCCTTGGCAATGAAATGTCAACAAGTATCATTCTGCGTGCCATAGAGTGCCCGTTTCATTTCTGACTTGTGCATATCTGTTGAATGTACGTATACATATGAAAAACTTACGGTGGAACGCATTGTTGGCTTGTCATGGCTTGTACATGCAACTTCTGGGCTCACTTGAGAAGCGATTAACGTTGTGTCTTGATACAGATTTGCTGCAATAATTATAACAATAGTCATATTAACAATCATAACAACAAGCCAGATAATATTGTACATATTCTATACGTATTACTATTATGAATAATAATCATATGTACTATCAGATCGCGTAAAAATCTAAGTTATCTCTGTGTTTCTCCTATTTTCCCGTACACGTATTACGTCCCTTGGCAATGAAATGTCAACAAGTATCATTCTGCGTGCCATAGAGTGCACGTTTCATTTCTGATGTGTGCATATCTGTTGAAAGTGCGTATACATATGAAAAACTTACGGTGGAACGCATTGTTGGCTTGTCATGGCTTGTACATGCAACTTCTGGGCTCACTTGAAAAGCGATTAACGTTGTGTCTTGATACAGGTTTGCTGCAATAATTATAACAATAGTCATATTAACAATCATAACAACAAGCCAGATAATATTGTACATATTCTATACGTATTACTATTATGAATAATAATCATATGTACTATCAGATCGCGTAAAAATCTAAGTTATCTCTGTGTTTCTCCTATTTTCCCGTACACGTATTACGTCCCTTGGCAATGAAATGTCAACAAGTATCATTCTGCGTGCCATAGAGTGCACGTTTCATTTCTGATGTGTGCATATCTGTTGAAAGTGCGTATACATATGAAAAACTTACGGTGGAACGCATTGTTGGCTTGTCATGGCTTGTACATGCAACTTCTGGGCTCACTTGAGAAGCGATTAACGTTGTGTCTTGATACAGGTTTGCTACAATAATTATAACAATAGTCATATTAACAATCATAACAACAAGCCAGATAGTATTGTACATATTCTATACGTATTACTATTATGAATAATAATCATATGTACTATCAGATCGCGTAAAAATCTAAGTTATCTCTGTGTTTCCCCTATTTTCCCGTACACGTATTACGTCCCTTGGCAATGAAATGTCAACAAGTATCATTCTTCGTGCCATAGAGTGCCCGTTTCATTTCTGACTTGTGCATATCTGTTGAAAGTACGTATACATATGAAAACCTTACGGTGGAACGCATTGTTGGCTTGTCATGGCTTGTACATGCAACTTCTGGGCTCACTTGAGAAGCGATTAACGTTGTGTCTTGATACAGGTTTGCTGCAATAATTATAACAATAGTCATATTAACAATCATAACAACAAGCCAGATAATATTGTACATATTCTATACGTATTACTATTATGAATAATAATCATATGTTCTATCAGATCGCGTAAAAATCTAAGTTATCTCTGTGTTTCTCCTATTTTCCCGTACACGTATTACGTCCCTTGGCAATGAAATGTCAACAAGTATCATTCTGCGTGCCATAGAGTGCCCGTTTCATTTCTGACTTGTGCATATCTGTTGAATGTACGTATACATATGAAAAACTTACGGTGGAACGCATTGTTGGCTTGTCATGGCTTGTACATGCAACTTCTGGGCTCACTTGAGAAGCGATTAACGTTGTGTCTTGATACAGATTTGCTGCAATAATTATAACAATAGTCATATTAACAATCATAACAACAAGCCAGATAATATTGTACATATTCTATACGTATTACTATTATGAATAATAATCATATGTACTATCAGATCGCGTAAAAATCTAAGTTATCTCTGTGTTTCTCCTATTTTCCCGTACACGTATTACGTCCCTTGGCAATGAAATGTCAACAAGTATCATTCTGCGTGCCATAGAGTGCACGTTTCATTTCTGATGTGTGCATATCTGTTGAAAGTGCGTATACATATGAAAAACTTACGGTGGAACGCATTGTTGGCTTGTCATGGCTTGTACATGCAACTTCTGGGCTCACTTGAAAAGCGATTAACGTTGTGTCTTGATACAGGTTTGCTGCAATAATTATAACAATAGTCATATTAACAATCATAACAACAAGCCAGATAATATTGTACATATTCTATACGTATTACTATTATGAATAATAATCATATGTACTATCAGATCGCGTAAAAATCTAAGTTATCTCTGTGTTTCTCCTATTTTCCCGTACACGTATTACGTCCCTTGGCAATGAAATGTCAACAAGTATCATTCTGCGTGCCATAGAGTGCACGTTTCATTTCTGATGTGTGCATATCTGTTGAAAGTGCGTATACATATGAAAAACTTACGGTGGAACGCATTGTTGGCTTGTCATGGCTTGTACATGCAACTTCTGGGCTCACTTGAGAAGCGATTAACGTTGTGTCTTGATACAGGTTTGCTACAATAATTATAACAATAGTCATATTAACAATCATAACAACAACATGAACAAGCCAGATAATATTGTACATATTCTATACGTATTACTATTATGAATAATAATCATATGTACTATCAGATCGCGTAAAAATCTAAGTTATCTCTGTGTTTCCCCTATTTTCCCGTACACGTATTACGTCCCTTGGCAATGAAATGTCAACAAGTATCATTCTTCGTGCCATAGAGTGCCCGTTTCATTTCTGACTTGTGCATATCTGTTGAAAGTACGTATACATATGAAAACCTTACGGTGGAACGCATTGTTGGCTTGTCATGGCTTGTACATGCAACTTCTGGGCTCACTTGAGAAGCGATTAACGTTGTGTCTTGATACAGGTTTGCTGCAATAATTATAACAATAGTTATATTAACAATCATAACAACAAGCCAGATAATATTGTACATATTCTATACGTATTACTATTATGAATAATAATCATATGTACTATCAGATCGCGTAAAAATCTAAGTTATCTCTGTGTTTCTCCTATTTTCCCGTACACGTATTACGTCCCTTGGCAATGAAATGTCAACAAGTATCATTCTGCGTGCCATAGAGTGCCCGTTTCATTTCTGACTTGTGCATATCTGTTGAATGTACGTATACATATGAAAAACTTACGGTGGAACGCATTGTTGGCTTGTCATGGCTTGTACATGCAACTTCTGGGCTCACTTGAGAAGCGATTAACGTTGTGTCTTGATACAGATTTGCTGCAATAATTATAACAATAGTCATTTTAACAATCATAACAACAAGCCAGATAATATTGTACATATTCTATACGTATATCTATTATGAATAATAATCATATGTACTATCAGATCGCGTAAAAATCTAAGTTATCTCTGTGTTTCTCCTATTTTCCCGTACACGTATTACGTCCCTTGGCAATGAAATGTCAACAAGTATCATTCTGCGTGCCATAGAGTGCACGTTTCATTTCTGATGTGTGCATATCTGTTGAAAGTGCGTATACATATGAAAAACTTACGGTGGAACGCATTGTTGGCTTGTCATGGCTTGTACATGCAACTTCTGGGCTCACTTGAGAAGCGATTAACGTTGTGTCTTGATACAGGTTTGCTACAATAATTATAACAATAGTCATATTAACAATCATAACAACAACATGAACAAGCCAGATAATATTGTACATATTCTATACGTATTACTATTATGAATAATAATCATATGTACTATCAGATCGCGTAAAAATCTAAGTTATCTCTGTGTTTCCCCTATTTTCCCGTACACGTATTACGTCCCTTGGCAATGAAATGTCAACAAGTATCATTCTTCGTGCCATAGAGTGCCCGTTTCATTTCTGACTTGTGCATATCTGTTGAAAGTACGTATACATATGAAAACCTTACGGTGGAACGCATTGTTGGCTTGTCATGGCTTGTACATGCAACTTCTGGGCTCACTTGAGAAGCGATTAACGTTGTGTCTTGATACAGGTTTGCTGCAATAATTATAACAATAGTTATATTAACAATCATAACAACAAGCCAGATAATATTGTACATATTCTATACGTATTACTATTATGAATAATAATCATATGTACTATCAGATCGCGTAAAAATCTAAGTTATCTCTGTGTTTCTCCTATTTTCCCGTACACGTATTACGTCCCTTGGCAATGAAATGTCAACAAGTATCATTCTGCGTGCCATAGAGTGCCCGTTTCATTTCTGACTTGTGCATATCTGTTGAATGTACGTATACATATGAAAAACTTACGGTGGAACGCATTGTTGGCTTGTCATGGCTTGTACATGCAACTTCTGGGCTCACTTGAGAAGCGATTAACGTTGTGTCTTGATACAGATTTGCTGCAATAATTATAACAATAGTCATTTTAACAATCATAACAACAAGCCAGATAATATTGTACATATTCTATACGTATATCTATTATGAATAATAATCATATGTACTATCAGATCGCGTAAAAATCTAAGTTATCTCTGTGTTTCTCCTATTTTCCCGTACACGTATTACGTCCCTTGGCAATGAAATGTCAACAAGTATCATTCTGCGTGCCATAGAGTGCACGTTTCATTTCTGATGTGTGCATATCTGTTGAAAGTGCGTATACATATGAAAAACTTACGGTGGAACGCATTGTTGGCTTGTCATGGCTTGTACATGCAACTTCTGGGCTCACTTGAGAAGCGATTAACGTTGTGTCTTGATACAGGTTTGCTACAATAATTATAACAATAGTCATATTAACAATCATAACAACAACATGAACAAGCCAGATAATATTGTACATATTCTATACGTATTACTATTATGAATAATAATCATATGTACTATCAGATCGCGTAAAAATCTAAGTTATCTCTGTGTTTCCCCTATTTTCCCGTACACGTATTACGTCCCTTGGCAATGAAATGTCAACAAGTATCATTCTTCGTGCCATAGAGTGCCCGTTTCATTTCTGACTTATGCATATCTGTTGAAAGTACGTATACATATGAAAACCTTACGGTGGAACGCATTGTTGGCTTGTCATGGCTTGTACATGCAACTTCTGGGCTCACTTGAGAAGCGATTAACGTTGTGTCTTGATACAGGTTTGCTGCAATAATTATAACAATAGTTATATTAACAATCATAACAACAAGCCAGATAATATTGTACATATTCTATACGTATTACTATTATGAATAATAATCATATGTACTATCAGATCGCGTAAAAATCTAAGTTATCTCTGTGTTTCTCCTATTTTCCCGTACACGTATTACGTCCCTTGGCAATGAAATGTCAACAAGTATC
This sequence comes from Cyrtodaria siliqua, assembly GCA_037043455.1. Taxonomy (NCBI): domain Eukaryota; kingdom Metazoa; phylum Mollusca; class Bivalvia; order Adapedonta; family Hiatellidae; genus Cyrtodaria; species Cyrtodaria siliqua. The sequence goes on along the minus strand of JAWPHD010022806.1, from coordinate 3,051 downwards.
ATTCTGCGTGCCATAGAGTGCCCGTTTCATTTCTGACTTGTGCATATCTGTTGAATGTACGTATACATATGAAAAACTTACGGTGGAACGCATTGTTGGCTTGTCATGGCTTGTACATGCAACTTCTGGGCTCACTTGAGAAGCGATTAACGTTGTGTCTTGATACAGATTTGCTGCAATAATTATAACAATAGTCATTTTAACAATCATAACAACAAGCCAGATAATATTGTACATATTCTATACGTATATCTATTATGAATAATAATCATATGTACTATCAGATCGCGTAAAAATCTAAGTTATCTCTGTGTTTCTCCTATTTTCCCGTACACGTATTACGTCCCTTGGCAATGAAATGTCAACAAGTATCATTCTGCGTGCCATAGAGTGCACGTTTCATTTCTGATGTGTGCATATCTGTTGAAAGTGCGTATACATATGACAAACTTACGGTGGAACGCATTGTTGGCTTGTCATGGCTTGTACATGCAACTTCTGGGCTCACTTGAGAAGCGATTAACGTTGTGTCTTGATACAGGTTTGCTGTAATAATTATAACAATAGTCATATTAACAATCATACCAACAAGCCAGATAATATTGTACATATTCTATACGTATTACTATTATGAATAATAATCATATGTACTATCAGATCGCGTAAAAATCTAAATTATCTCTGTGTTTCTCCTATTTTCCCGTACACGTATTACGTCCCTTGGCAATGAAATGTCAACAAGTATCATTCTGCGTGCCATAGAGTGCCCGTTTCATTTCTGACTTGTGCATATCTGTTGAAAGTACGTATACATATGAAACACTTACGGTGGAACGCATTGTTGGCTTGTCATGGCTTGTACATGCAACTTCTGGGTTCACTTGAGAAGCGATTAACGTTGTGTCTTGATACAGGTTTGCTGCAATAATTATAACAATAGTCATATTAACAATCATAACAACAAGCCAGATAATATTGTACATATTCTATACGTATTACTATTATGAATAATAATCATATGTACTATCAGATCGCGTAAAAATCTAAGTTATCTCTGTGTTTCTCCTATTTTCCCGTACACGTATTACGTCCCTTGGCAATGAAATGTCAACAAGTATCATTCTGCGTGCCATAGAGTGCCCGTTTCATTTCTGACTTGTGCATATCTGTTGAATGTACGTATACATATGAAAAACTTACGGTGGAACGCATTGTTGGCTTGTCATGGCTTGTACATGCAACTTCTGGGCTCACTTGAGAAGCGATTAACGTTGTGTCTTGATACAGATTTGCTGCAATAATTATAACAATAGTCATATTAACAATCATAACAACAAGCCAGATAATATTGTACATATTCTATACGTATTACTATTATGAATAATAATCATATGTACTATCAGATCGCGTAAAAATCTAAGTTATCTCTGTGTTTCTCCTATTTTCCCGTACACGTATTACGTCCCTTGGCAATGAAATGTCAACAAGTATCATTCTGCGTGCCATAGAGTGCACGTTTCATTTCTGACTTGTGCATATCTGTTGAAAGTACGTATACATATGAAAACCTTACGGTGGAACGCATTGTTGGCTTGTCATGGCTTGTACATGCAACTTCTGGGCTCACTTGAGAAGCGATTAACGTTGTGTCTTGATACAGGTTTGCTGCAATAATTATAACAATAGTCATATTAACAATCATAACAACAAGCCAGATAATATTGTACATATTCTATACGTATTACTATTATGAATAATAATCATATGTACTATCAGATCGCGTAAAAATCTAAGTTATCTCTGTGTTTCTCCTATTTTCCCGTACACGTATTACGTCCCTTGGCAATGAAATGTCAACAAGTATCATTCTGCGTGCCATAGAGTGCCCGTTTCATTTCTGACTTGTGCATATCTGTTGAATGTACGTATACATATGAAAAACTTACGGTGGAACGCATTGTTGGCTTGTCATGGCTTGTACATGCAACTTCTGGGCTCACTTGAGAAGCGATTAACGTTGTGTCTTGATACAGATTTGCTGCAATAATTATAACAATAGTCATATTAACAATCATAACAACAAGCCAGATAATATTGTACATATTCTATACGTATTACTATTATGAATAATAATCATATGTACTATCAGATCGCGTAAAAATCTAAGTTATCTCTGTGTTTCTCCTATTTTCCCGTACACGTATTACGTCCCTTGGCAATGAAATGTCAACAAGTATCATTCTGCGTGCCATAGAGTGCACGTTTCATTTCTGATGTGTGCATATCTGTTGAAAGTGCGTATACATATGAAAAACTTACGGTGGAACGCATTGTTGGCTTGTCATGGCTTGTACATGCAACTTCTGGGCTCACTTGAAAAGCGATTAACGTTGTGTCTTGATACAGGTTTGCTGCAATAATTATAACAATAGTCATATTAACAATCATAACAACAAGCCAGATAATATTGTACATATTCTATACGTATTACTATTATGAATAATAATCATATGTACTATCAGATCGCGTAAAAATCTAAGTTATCTCTGTGTTTCTCCTATTTTCCCGTACACGTATTACGTCCCTTGGCAATGAAATGTCAACAAGTATCATTCTGCGTGCCATAGAGTGCACGTTTCATTTCTGATGTGTGCATATCTGTTGAAAGTGCGTATACATATGAAAAACTTACGGTGGAACGCATTGTTGGCTTGTCATGGCTTGTACATGCAACTTCTGGGCTCACTTGAGAAGCGATTAACGTTGTGTCTTGATACAGGTTTGCTACAATAATTATAACAATAGTCATATTAACAATCATAACAACAAGCCAGATAATATTGTACATATTCTATACGTATTACTATTATGAATAATAATCATATGTACTATCAGATCGCGTAAAAATCTAAGTTATCTCTGTGTTTCCCCTATTTTCCCGTACACGTATTACGTCCCTTGGCAATGAAATGTCAACAAGTATCATTCTGCGTGCCATAGAGTGCCCGTTTCATTTCTGACTTGTGCATATCTGTTGAAAGTACGTATACA
>JAWPHD010022805.1:0-20000 GCA_037043455.1 Cyrtodaria siliqua | reverse complement strand
AAGATATGGAAGAAAGGAGTAAATCTCTGGAAGCCATTATTCTTTGCACATAAACATAATTATACCCCCGCTTTCACAATGTTGTCCCCTCGCGTCCCGTGCCGTAGCGTCCCGTCAACACATTTGTGTCCCCTTGCGACCCGTCCCGTCGCGTGGCGTCCCGTCAACACATGTTTATCCCGTCGGGTCCCGTCGCGTCTCGTCCCGTCCCGTCGTCATTGTTAATACTTGCATATCTCAAACACTTTTGAATGGATTGCTTCCAAACTTTATATGCTCATAACAACTGATGAAATTATGTCCCTTTATATCACCGGTCCCGTCCCGTCACGTCCCGTCCCCGTCCCCGTCCCGTCCCCGTCCCGTCGCGTAACACAGTTGTAATACTTGCATATCTCAAACACTTCTGAATGTATTGTTCCCAAACTTCATATACACATATGTTAATTGGTCATCTTAACTGAAATAGCAAGTGCGACGAACTAGCAACTCCTTGTATGAGGTACCACTATAATAGCTGCTGCTGTGTACGATGATTATAATTTGTGCAGAGTTGACTTTGTGTTTGCATTTAGTATGCATCTGTGTAGGAAAGTAAGTGCACTTTCATAAAAAAATTAAGAGTTGTGGTAGAAACTAAACCAAGTCTTTCTAATCGAATTACTATGCTAATTTATTATTTTCTATAACTATCAAACAATGCATCAACTTGTATTAATTGCATAAATAATTTAAATTTGCACTTTCAAAAAATAGTGTGAAAATCATGTCGCGCGCTCCAAATTTCCATTTAAAATGTTCTTCGAGCGTTTTAAATCTTAAATTTTAAAATTCTGAGGATTTTGATTAAAATGTTTTGGCAGGCCTGTTTAGTTCCGATGTTCAAACTACACTATGATGTACTTGTGCTCTCCGACATGTTCCACTTTAATCAAGGAGTAGGCCAAATCAACTACAACTGCCCTGAGACTAATAAAAAACTTTCTTTACTTAAGTGAACACATTTACTTACCACTTATCACGACTGTTTGTCTTACTGTCATACTTTTACTATTTTACTAAATCTACACAAACGCGCACATCTGCATATATTATACTTAAATGAGAGAGTTGCAGGACGTAGAGATAGATATTTCATTAGCTCGAATCCTCAAATTTAAATATATATTTCATTAGCTCAAATAGTGCACCGAAGCCGCAGTTTTAGCACCATCTATCTTCAGGCAATGTTTGTCATATTTCCTCTCTATACGCTATATATGCTCGATTAAAGTAGTGTAAAACATGCATTTCATCATACAATGTGTCACTATTCAGCATAAACGATGAAAATTGGATATAGGGAATTATATTTGTTCAGTTGTAAAGATACGGCGTTCTCCAATCAACGAATTTTGAGTCGAATTCTACATTTTGAAAGTATCATATAGATATGTACCATTCGAAACGGTATTTACTTGCCTTTATCGTGGTACCCGTGTTTAGTCCGTCCTGAATTTGGATGTTACAGGAGTAAATTCAGGTACCGGTCATGACTCTGTTTCACAAGATTTAAATGAAAAACAAATGAAAAACATTTAATTTCTTATTTCTTGTTTATTTATAAATCACCTTTCGTGTATTATCACACATGTGCCAAGTGCTTAGAGAAAGCCTCAGAGATGAACTAGTATACAGTGATCACTCTTCGTTGGGCGTCCGTCCGTCCGCTCATAATCCATCTCTCCGCCATTTGTCTTGCAAGGGAGGTAGTTGTTTCTTTTTTTCTTTTCTTTTTTACTTTAAACGGCTTTTTATCAGAAACAGTATTGCCGTTTTTGACCAAACTTCGCAAGGTTGATCCTGATATTATTGATTTTCAATTTCTTTTTAAAAGAAGGTCAGTGCGACATCCAACATGGCCGCCATTACTAAAAATAGTTTATATCTTAAAACATCTTTAGTCTTCTCAAGAACTGATGATTCCTAGGTACTGGACCATCAAGCGTGTTCAAACAAAGTCCCAGGTATAGAGATTTCAGATGTTTCCTTATAATTATATATGAAAAGAGTCCCTACAAACAATCTTCTTTAAAAAACACATGACACATGGGTTTTATATATAGCGTGATAAATCATGAACCTGAAGTCATATTTGATCTATCTCCAGGAGTCATAGGTGTTTTATAGAAACATACAATTTTGAAATGTGTTCTATTTATTTATTTATTCGTTCGTTCGTTTGCTATTCGTCCGTTCGTTCAATGTTCGTTCGTTCGTTCGTTCGTTCGTTCATTCATTTATTAGTTTGTTTTTTGTTTGATCGTTCGTTCGCTCGTTTGTACGTTCATTCATTCGTTCGCTATTCACTCACTGACTCACTCATTCACTCACTCACCCATTCACTCACTCACACTTTCACTCATTCACACTAACACTCGCTCGCTCGTTCACTTACTCACTCACTCACTCACTCATTTATTTGTTTATTTATTTATTTATTTATTCATTCCATCGTTTATTTATTGATTGATTCATTCATTCATACATTCATTCATTTTTGTTTTTTGTTTGATTGTTCGTTCCTTCGTTCTGACATACGTTCCTTCGTTCGTTCGTTTGTTCATTCGTTCATGTATATCTTTACATAATTAATATATAGAGGATATTTGTTGTTTTGGAGTGAATAACAGATTTTATTTCATCGAGAAGTGTAAAAACTTTATTTTTTCACGAATGCGAAGCATGAGTGAAAATACTGAAGTTTGATTACTTCGAGATGAATAAAATCTGTTATTCACGACCAAACAACACATTTACTTTTTATTTTATGCTTTATAATCAAAGTGTACTGTAGTATGTAGAAAAATAAATAAAAAATTGACGACGTCGTTGGCTTAATATGATAAGATGGCTGTTTTTAATTCCCCATAACTTCTAAACTACTTAACCGATTTCAAGAATATACGACTCATTTTCTTAGTTAAGTTATTTCCAATCCAATGATATAATATATTGGTAGCAACTTTCGGAAAAATGTAGTGATCAACTGACATGTTTCACTGTAAATGACAACAATTCTGAAATGCTTGACCAGTTTTAAAAGCTATAGCTAATTAAACAAGCTACTTTTTAAACAAATAAAAAAAAAATGTTTTTGATATTGAAAATAAAGTAGTTCCGGCAGTGAAAAAATAAAACTCTATATTTCACACGTATGAAATACAACTTTTATTTCATTGCTAAAATCCACTATTTCACTGCTAAGCATACAATACATGTATTCTATCAAAACTTATTTTGCTAATGTCCTTGTCTTTTACACACATTCATTGCTGTTGTTAACTTTACACTGAATCATAAGATCACTAACGTTTCCTTAATAATATTCATTAATAAATAATTATAATTTAAGGAATACATGGTACCCGTCTAACTATAATATTTTCCACAGAGTATGGACATATTGTTTCATATTGCCAATCTTTAACTTTTAACGACATTTTTTTCCATTTTAATTATCCTAACTCGTTCAGCATAGGTTAGATAATTTGTTAAAAAGCAACACAAATCTCTAATTTTCACACATTTCTGTTTTTCCCAACCACCCACATTTCTTATATGTGATAATACAAATTAATTTAAAGCATTTGAGATATGTAGATTAATAATTTAGAGATATGTAGATTAAACCAACACGTCGATAAGAAGAAAATGTTTGGTAGGGAGCGATTCGCATTTAAAATATTGAACACAAGAAGTTTTGTAGATTTAGCGATAATGTAACCTCGGTCTATGACAAGTTCTATTCAACGATTTTCTAAAGTGGTGGTATTCGCGGCAGAAGAAAACATAGAGAATAATAAATGGGTATTTTCATATCACACCCTATATCAGGCCTGAAACGCCGTATCAACCCTAGAGTTTTAGCTCGAGGGCTGGCCTGATATAGGGTGTGATATGAAAATAGACATTTTTTATTCTATTTAGCATATACTTCAGTAATGATGTTGTTGAACTGTCAAATTCAACTAATTTACTACGCTTCTTTCCAGGGAGAATACAAAAATATTATTAATAGATGTAATCCCATTTTGATGTGTTCATGCACGTCCGTCGCGTAAACTTGTGTAGATCTAAACGACATTTTTTTCCGAAATTTGATTTAAAATGAATGCCATTGACTTTGAAATAGTCTAATTCAGAAAACGAATGGTCTAAAGTGTTTATTTTATCCCCGGATGGTTCTATATAATTGAGTGTATTATAAAGTTGTTAAACTATCTTTATGGTCCCTGTATTATGCCTTATTTCTTTCTTTATTTTACTTTTATCTATCTATCATCTATTTTATTTCATCTTTTTTGCATTACTAGTCAAGTTATTTCCGTAGAGTTATGGTCAAATATGACAGCTCAACGTAGACATGTAGATGTATCGCCAATAATCTGGCGCGAAAACAGGATGACAAACAGATGACAAACGACAAACGATCGTATACAATCGTAATTAATCGGTAATTTCCGTATCACTCCGCTGAAATAATCATAAAGAACATTCGGTTATTTCCGTCATACGGTTCGTTTTTCCGTCTTTAGCCGAATAGCATATAGTTATAAATAGACTCGGGAATTCTAAATTGATGAACAATTGCTCGGCAACGAAATCCTGATGGATATGACTAGCTAGGTCTATGTCGTATCGAATATTCAAAAACAACGTATTTATAGGGAAGTATGTGATAAATGTTTGATATTTCAATCGTATCATATGTGTAAGTTAATCACGAATAGTGTGCATATCTCCAGAAATCACAATGAGTACCGCGTTGGCTCTTGATAGTTCAGCAAAATATCTTCTTGACGTTAACGTTAACTAGCATACTCTTTCGTCATCGTCGGAAACCACGTTTGATTGATTTCGTTATCACTCCATTCATCGTGATGAAACGCGAGTTCCGACGATGACTCGTCGTTCAACAGACTGAAATGTTACAATAAAAAAGACAGTTGTTCCTTTAATACTAGTGAGCAGATATCCCACGTATGCTATTGTTTTTTTTTAAAAAAAAAACGCATGGCATTTTCCCCATAGTACACGGTTCAACCAGAATTGTAAAAGCAATAGTGATATATGCTGTGTTGTTCATAGATACCGGTAGTTTTATTAAAATTGCGACACAGTGAAATATAAAATCAAAACAAATCGAAAATAATTACTGCGATGCTAATGTAATTTACGTACATGGTACGCGTTTCGCAAATACAGTGCTTAACGGCTCATCCACGCAGTACTGGTTATGTAGAGCCGCTCCAGAGACTGGGTACGTTATAATATATATGCATCCGGGAATTCTTACTAACGGATAGTAACATTATTATCGTTCTTTAACGTGTTCAAGAGGGATATACTCCGGAACAGTCCGGTTTACGTCCCCATCTGGGTACGTGTGCTGGGGATGTATGTTGTTTAAGAACATTCAAACGAAACTTGTTTCGTATGTGAAGCTCGAACCAGTGACCGCCAAATCTTTACCCATAATACATATCAGATATTTATTAATCAACAATTCATTTTCCTTATCAACTGGTATTCCTTATCAACTGGCATTCCTTATCAATTGACTCTATAAAATGCCATGTTCAATTTTGAATTTTAAAAAATAGGCTCTTAACTTTCAAAATCAGGACGGTGTCGACGGTTTCTTTTATAACCTTGAACATTATTTTTTAACTGCATGCATTAAACAAATGTTTTAACAGTATTTTCGTCGATATGAACACTATCAGGAAAATAAAAATATTCCTCACACTTTTAAAAAGAGACTTCAGAACCACGTTAATAATGTCAACGTTATCTGCGATATTTACAATACTTAGCAATCCAAACTGTTAATAATATAAAGATATTAAATTTATGTTTAACGTATCATACACAGCTATATAAATTGTGTTATCTGATATGAACTGAACACTTTCAATGCTATCATGGTACATTTTCATTTTCACCTAATAGAAAAACGGGGAAAAGGGTTATGGCTATTGACCTCGATTTTCTCTCGTCACGTGCAAAATCAGAGCTGAACACGGGCACCACAACAAAGGCGAGGGATACCAAACACTTTGCTCCTTGCACATTGTTGAACTCGAGCCTTAACTAGAACATATAGCCTAAAATGGCCTCTAGACTTATATGTTTTAATACGACTTAGTGTACATAGGTTCAGTCCAAACACACTGCTGAATACACTGTATCAGAATCACCCGGACATTATTGTCTACAAAGTTTCAAATGAATAGGAGTGTCGATACACAGACTGAGCATTGCTTTATATCTGCGTGAACAATTTACAATCACGTATTCTTTCATTCCAAACTGTAGATAGAAAAGAGAGTTTTTTAACATAGCCTGGAAATACATATACTTTATGTAATTTAACATCAGGATCATGATTCTATATGAGATTTTAATATACAGTTTGTCTGATGCATTATTCTCATGCTCTATCTTTACATAAGAATAACGCCTTCATCAAGATGGCACTCATTCAACGTGACTTTGGTTGTAAATAGAGACATTGCTTTTATATGTTCCTGACATACTAATAATGACAATGACGAAAATAGTTATACGCCTTTAATACACCATATTATATATAATACTCTAGTAATTCCCTCTGCGCAGCACTCATGTATATAATTTATTATATATATTTGAGTTTTGGAACACTAATATCATACATACCTATCAAAGAGCGTTATTATAAACAATTACTGTAACGGAAGGTTTGTTTAAAATATATTGATGTTGTAATTGTTTTTCTATATAGAAATTAATAATTCCATCGGATCACTCCCTGTAAAGGATTAATGCGGTTTGTATTAAATGTTGATGTTGTAAGTTTTTTTCTATATTAAAATTAAGAAATTAATAATTCCATCAAATCACTTCCTGTAAAGGATTAATGCGGAACATTTTCTTTATGTATCTTTCATTTTCAAAACAATATGTTACCAGTATGTAGCACTGCGAAAGATGAAGAAAGTATAAATGAATAAACTTGTTTTATATAACTATTCCTAAATGATATGTTACTCCTAAACGATGGACATTATAATAAAAGGGATAAGTATAGTTAAAGGCAAAACTATACTATTATGTTTGTGCTGCGAAAAATGAAGAAAGTATAAATAAATAAACTTGTTTTATAACTATATAACTTACAACTGATAAATTAATATGTTACTTCTAAAAGATGGATATTACAATAAAATGGATAACTATATTTAAAGGGATAACTATATTATTCCGTGTGTGCTTGTTCTTCAACGCTTTTGATCATCAATCGTATCGCTGTACTGTATTCTGTTATAAAAGATGCATTTATTTAGGAAATCTTCCAATGCAACTTTTGAAAGACATATTTGATGTTTATATGGCCCATTAATTACGCATTAAATAGAACCGTTCTTACCGATGGCCTTCTAGTATTCAGCCTATTCCACACTACCAGAAAAGTTACTCAGCCAGGTCGCCCTACAGATCTCTCATATACCGTTAGTTTCCAGCAGGAACTGACTATTAGAAATTAATAGTGGCCAGCAGAGATATTGTTTTACACCTATACACAGCAAGTGTTTTATCAGCTGAACTATATTAATTCTGAAACATTATTTTTCAATCTTGAAACTCGTTTAATCTTAACAATACACTGCAGCTTCTGATCATAATTAACTAAGACGACTGATTTACTATTTAAACACAGCAGCATTTTCAAATATGCAAACCCATAATTATCAGTATAATTGATTTACAGTGTTCATTTCCACCGGTACAATTTGAATACTATTTTTATGAAAATTATTCAAAATAGAAGAACAATTGAAACAACTGAACACTATTGTGTTTTTAAATATATTAATAAAAATGAAGAATTTATTGAAATAAAAACCCCAAAATTATTTATTTTCAGAGAAACCAATATTTGATAACTTAAATAAATCAAGAAGTAATAAATGTACGGTTTTGTTTCTGTTATAAAACGGCGTAAATTTGTATTGTCCACTTCAATGGTACATTATTAATAAAAACAAATAATGTTTTATTGAAACGGAAGCTCCCTCTGCAGCCTCCAAACTAATTTTGGCATTACTTTAATACCGTTGCGGGCTCAAATCCCACCGCGAGCTCACTTGTTAAGTGAGAAAGTGTAAATTCTTAGGGATGGATGGCGGGAGGTATACAGTACTGCTTCAACCCAGGAAAATGGGGTGGTCAGCCTCTACCACAATTGACCATCATGTATGACCTAACATGTGCTAACAATTACTTAAACATCATACATTCACACAAACAGATCATCCAAAAAGTAATAATCTAATCTACATTCTTTCGATATATTGCATATATTTTCTGTGAAGTTTCTCATCTGACTGACCTATAACTTTATCCTTATCTAAGACCAGATCTCCCAGCTAAGAACTTGATGCTTGCAATAAAGCTGAGATCATATTTCAAATGCCAATTATGTAGTCACGTATCAATTATCTTTATTGGCTATCCTGCTTTGCCCAAGAAGTAGAAATATTTTGGTTTACGATCTTGTGGAACAGACTGTATAGTTTATACATAGTTACGACCCGTCAGTCAAATCCAATTAACACCTACTTGTCAGAAACTAGCTGGCCAATGGTGTCTCTTACCTATGAGGCAGTGTTTGTGGTAATTAAGGGCTATGCCAGTCTGTCTCAAATGAAACATGATTAAGATAAAAAAAAAAATCAACTAAGTATTTGCATTTTTAAAGTTCAGAATACAAGTACATGGAGTACACATGGAGAAAAAGTGGAAATTGAAGAATGGATATTGATATCGGCACATGACTTTAATACGGACAATATGTAGATTGGCAAAGTAACACAAGTGACAAACAAATGGCTGCATTATAATTGGGTTTTTAATAACGAAAATGACAATTTGAGGATAGGGTAGGTGTTATGAAGCCGAAAAGTGGAAAATGCCAACTTAAAGCTGTGGTAGCAGTATTCAAGTACCAATTCTCATTGGACATGTCAAGCAAATTAAAGACTAAATTAAATGTGTTATGGTCCATGTAAGAACGTTAACATCACATAACGACATGATTATGGGTGACGTTTTTTTAAATCCAAGTTTGTGATATCACTCATTCGAATAGGTGATAGCTCTTATTACTGATTCAGATATCACCTAACCTGTTCGAAAACGAGACACTCATTCGATCATATGATATCACTTATATGAATGTGTGATATCATGCATTTAAAATGAGTGAGTGATACAATATATTCAAATGATGTGATATCACTCAATCGAATAGGTTATATCACTCATTAGATAGGTGATATCACTCATTCAATAGGTGGTATTACTCATTCAATAGGTGATATCACTCATTCATTGTGAAAGGATGATATCACATATTCGAATAAGTGATATCACCTATTCCAGTGAGTGTCTCCAGTGAGGTTAGGTGGTATCATGTCAGTAATATCACTCGGGTGACATCACTTGTTAAATCAGCGATATCATATTTCAGTTGACTGTGCGATGTCACAAACACTTTAATTAAAAAGGAAAACGGCGCCCATACATGCTCTCAACCTATTCTATCTAAATAATGTTGTTTGCATTATAATAAATCCATCTCTAACTGTTCATGCTGTTAAAAGCGTGTTTAAAAATATACATATATAAAAGTTATATAAACGTTATGCATACACGCGAATTGTATTCAAACTTAAGTCATAAACACACGTACACCGTTATGTGTAGCATGGTAGTAAGTAGCATACGGCCATTACGCGCGTGTAGGTAATTATTTTGTATTGCTATTGCTTTTCTTTAAACTAACGGCATTTGTGTGATTTTTGCAACGTTCTTAATGATGTCAATTGGAAAATAAGAAGAGTGAAATAAAGCTGATACCACGTGTCTTTCATTTGATAACACATGTAGTGAAATAACTGTAGTACTAAGTTAAACACGCATATGTTTTATACTTTTATTTTCTATATGCTTGTGTTAACAGTCAACATCTCTAGATAAATTGAATAAGATGCATTTGTAATTTTCATTGAGTATTGAGGAGATACAAGTTCACCTCTTTTTGGGGATTTAACTAACGTATTGTTAGATGTGTAACATTTGTGTTGCGAAACCTGTCGATTGCTTTGTTTGAATTATGTTAAATGCATTGTGTAAAGTAAATTGTCTTTGAATAATAAAGGTATGTGCTCATACACAGGTGATGTTTATATAGTGTCACTCCCTTGTTTGAACACTTAGATTACAGGTTTAGAGCTTAGTCTTTGAGGTGAAGCCACTCTTATGGCATAGGTAACCTATACACGATGTGAATATCGATACCTAGTTCAAGATTAGATATAAAAGTCGAACAGGAAATGTAGAATTCAAGGACTACAGTTAACCAAACACGCATAGAAACAAACAATAATTACAAAGGTGAATTAAAGGCAATATATGACATCAACAACATACAAGGGTTGACAATAGGACTACCGTTGATGATAAATATGTCTATACATGTACACTAATTACTAATTAATTATCTAACTGATTTGAATTAAAAATTGGTTAAATGGATAAATGATAAACAACTGGTGTCATGTTAATTCCATAGGAAACAATAAATGCTTCCGAGATTTTGAAAAATGCGTTCTCATCGGTTCTCATCAGAAACAGTTTGATTCGCATTTTAAGGTGGTAGAGATAATGGATGTAAACGTTTGTCTTATTTTTAGCGCCAATTTTCGCTTTACATCTCCTTGGGAAAAAAGGTTTTAAAATTTAGTAGAGCAATACAAGTACAACTCGGACCAGTACTCGATGGCTTTACGAAGACAATAGTAAGAATATTAACTGCTTAATATGCATATACCACGCACACACCAACACACGCAGGCACGCACGCAAACCTGCAAACACATACCTTACAACAATGTTCAGATTTTACGTAACTCAAAGCTTAGCAATTATTATTATAGGAGCGTAGGTATTTCCAGTAGATACAGTTAGAATTTTAATGTATAACCGAAAGTTGCGCAAGAGTAGGGCAGGGTTCCCGGATTCCTATGTATCCTTCCCCTCTCTCTGGGGCGGCTCTAAATAACCTATACTGTGTTGATGAGCCATTAAACAACATTCAATTGAAAGTTGTGCAAAATTAGAAGACTTACAATCGTAGACTGTGTTCACTCAATTAATAATGTATCTTATTCTAAAGGCTGTTGTTCAACGAAACATAATTAAGCGACTTAATTTAGCCAGTATCGTTCAACCTGTGATTGATGGTGGTCGTATCAAGTCAGAAACATATACTACTGGCTCTTATCTCATACTTGTAGCGGTTTTACTTTTTTAGCGGCTGAATTCAGCCGATGGGTTTAGACAAAGATGTTTACGATTGGTTTATATGAAAACTCCAATTACTGAACTGTTATTGGTGTTGAATATACTCTCACGACGAAACATACGCGACTGAATTCAGCCATCACCTTTGTATGCTTTAAGCATCATACAGGAAAGGTGAAGCAAAACAAATCAGTGGAGAAAGTAAAACATGTATTTGCAAGCCCTTGTTTTCTTTAGCTGGCTGAATTCAGCCAATATTGACAAAAAGGATGAAAAAAGTTAGGTAAAATAAAACAAGTTCCAATACAGGTTCCATTGCAGCACTAATTAATAATTCACTGTGTAACCATATCCGAAAGTTGTGCAAAATTAAGCGACTGAATTCAGCCAGTACCTGTGTGTGGTTAAAGTATCATACAGGAAAGGTGAAGTAAAACAGATCAGCGGAGAAAATAAAACATGTATTTGTAAGCCGTTGTTTTGTTCAGCTGGCTGAATTCAGCCAATATTGATAAGAAGATAATAGAAAGTTAGGGGGGAAAATAAAGTTCCAAAGCATCGCTTTTAATTAATAGTTCTCTGTTTACTCCATCGGAGTGTGGCTGAATTCAGTCAATTAACTCTAGGGTAGCACTGTTTACTTATATACAGAGCTAAATTGAAAAATAAGATTAAGTTTTAGTGAACTAAATTGCTGGTTTTTCAACTATTGCAGTAAATTCTCGCAATTTTGGCCCAATCAGAAAAGGGTCAAACCAAATGAGAACGTGTTACACAGGAAATGCAGCTTTCACAGAACACAGTAAACCCAAAAACACGCAAATGGACAAACATGAATGGCAATGTTAATAAAGAATAAAGGCATATGACGTCCAAAACACAAAAAAAGGTTGAGAATAGGTCTACCACCTTGGAACGGTCAGTGGCAAAAAAGGCCGCTGTGGGTTTAAACTAGGTTCTGGGGTGCACCACACCTCACACTTACCCTACTGTTATCCCAATAAAACGGGACAGTGTAAATAAAGAAATCCCCGCCATGAATTATTCTCTAACCAACAAGGCAGCATTAATAGGCAATATAAGTAAAACACAAAGCTGCTCGTGTATATATAAATACAAAAAGACAATAGCCTAGAAAGCTACAAAGAAGGCACTCACTTGGTAGAAGCCAGAATAACAAGATAATTAACCATTGAGGGCAAGACAAGACAATATTGCAGACAAACATCGAACGTCACTGACCGTCCTTTTGGACTTTAGGTAGACGTCATCATAGGGTCCATAGCCTGTCCGGTCATCGCACATTTAAAGAGGAAAGTGCGTTACAAAATAATCGGGTCATAACCTCTTTTGATAAACCTTTTAACAAGTTTATCAAAGACAGTGTTACGCGCTGATATTTAAGGGTTGGTAGCGTACGTGCGTATCAGTTGCGTATTTCAATATTACGCTCCAGGAAATCTAAGGTACAGCACGCACAGAAAGCACAACGAAAACAATCTGATTCCGCCAGGGGCGTACCTGGGCATACGCACTGACGCACGTGGGTACAGACTATTAAAGAAGCAAACAAATAAAAAAGGCTTAAAATGCGAAAAATGCAATAAAAACTGAAGGTATAGGGTTAGGCACATTTGTGAATCCAAAACTGGATGGTGCGTATACCTAAATTAGCCCCAGGAACGCCCCTGTCCGCATGTAAAGTATGTTAAACTGATCACTGCATAACTAAGGGGTATATATATCTGAACAACGCAAGAGTGTTGACTACTTTTATTAAGGTGAACCCCTAACAATAAGCTGTGATAATAATTAAAACGATCATTTTTAATAATATTAATAAGATCAATTACAAGTAAAGTTTCGGTCACGAAATAAGGAAATACCGTGATTTGAACAAGAAGATAGGCTACAATATTGAAGAGGTTTGTGTCGGTGGTGTACCATCAATAATCAATCTCAAATGAAATGATAAAAAACTTTTTATAAATTAATACTAAAGAGCGCTACGAGGCCTTTAAACCTATACAAAATAGTCAAACAATCTACAATATACTTATTTATCTTAGGAATAGATCTAAAGTGAGGATGAAGTGTAATATGCCTTTTGGAATTTTAGAATTTAAGTTCCGGAGTCCCGAAACTATAGGAAACTCCAGCTTTTATACCCCAGAATCCTACACCCTCAAGCTGTTGGACAGTCAGTTTAAACAAAAAGGTACAAAAGGGTATCACTAACGTCCGACACATTCGACAGTTACAAATATACAAGCTAATTCCAGTTGTATTACTACAATAATATCACTTAAAACGGTATACTGGCAATAACGATATATAGAGAATCACTAAGAGCAGTTATTACTTAAATAAACAATACATTAAAGAGATTTAACGAGTTAATCTATTTGAATTTGGTGCCACTATACACTGTTTAAAAAAATCTAATGAACCTCTAAAACGCTGGTACGTTTTAGTGACGTCACACGCCAGCTCCGCGTGCAACGAATATGACCGACGTCAAATCACGTCAAATCACTTCCTGGTCCAATAACAGCGAAAAATGAATGATCATATATAATGCACATGCGACACAGAGGTATTTCCACCAGAATTAAATAGGTAAAATAATTACAAATTGTGTGCAATGAAATATTACTACAATGAATCGACGATGTTCAATAAAAACGCATGTTCATATTTATCGTAATGCAAAAACGAGTGGGTGGTGTATCGCGGCACTGCAATACCCCCTTCACACAGAGGCAAAGTTCCAACTTCCTCATTAAGGAATAACACTATACGGATCCTTAAAATACACCAGTTTAACAAATTCCCTAATAAATATATACAATAATTAAAAGTCACTTTTTATGCAAATAAAAATAAACAAATGGTGAACGAATTAACGCGTTCCGTCCACCATGTATATGAACATACTATGAACATACTATGTTCACGCATGTTGTAATCCTAGATTTAAAAAAAGTGCAGGAGAAAGTTTGGGAGGAAAAAGAAAAGGAGAAAACATACTATGAACATACTAGTCCTCATACTATGAACATACTAGTCCTCATTCCTAACAGTGTCTTCTACTGTACAAATGCTGTTCCTGACTCACGTGCCTTACAGCTGTCCATAACCGCTCCTTCTACATCCGCCCCAACCACGCCTGTCATCGATATTTGCTTCCCTATTATCCTTCCATAATCTCGCTCCTACACCGTATCCCGCACCAGCCTCTTTTGTCATTAAATCTCTGTCCTTGCCTTATTTCCTTTTTTTTTTAACTTTCATTGTTTTTTTTTATTAAATCAAATTATTCGATGAATACAATTGGTTAAAAGTTGATCACATGATTAAAAATAAAAAGATATATTGACCTGAAAAACGTTATTCAATGAATACAATTGTTTAAAAGTTTATTTTACATAGATGTGACACAGAGATGTGACGTAGGAGGATAGAAAAAATAAAAAAATAAATGGAAAGGCTTAATTTGTTATTATTATTATTTCGTTAGAAAGGAAATAAAGAAATACGTGTAATAAAAATATAGGGCGTGGTACAATAAATCATTTCGTTTTATCGTAGAAGTATTCGTAAAACGAATAATCAAATAATAGTGGACTTAAAGTATATTATTGGCAACTTTAAACAAAACATGTCTTTTATCTGTCAGTTACTTAATAACTGAACGCCGTAATCCGTCTGATTAGAAGGTCATCTGGTCATAGGATATAAATTAAATTCATTAGTTTCAATTAATTTAATCGTATATCCGCAATTAATTTTACTCGTTTGTTGGATTTAGTAATCAAAGGGGGAAATATAAATGCTGAAACCGGGTTTAATACGGGGATGTTCCAAGAGCTCGGTCTTATGGGGTATAGGTGAATATGCTATAAATATGTAACGCATGTCAAGGAGTTGACCAGAGCGAAGCGAGGTCGCCCAACTTGCTTCAGAATGTTTGGTAAGAAGAACTGATGGTAAAAATTGGGAAGAAATTGTCTGGTAAGGAAAAACGGTCGTGCGTGTTTTCGTCTTTCTGACAACTTTTTTCAATATTGTTTAAATACCCGTGACGTCATCGGTTATTATGTTAAAGGGACACATGGCACTATTGAAGTGTTTGAAATTGGTGTCTCTATTTATATATCCAGGATCATGTTTACTTTTAACCTGGTTACATTTAAATAGATACAATTTTAAGAATTATTTGTTTCGTCTTCTACTATAAGTTTTAATATATTATTGGTGCAATAATATCAAAATTGAATAATATGCAAATAAAAGTTGCTTATTATTATTCTTATAATTAATATTAATGATTGAACAAATGTAAGTTATCCAGAAAAAACAACGGAAGCTGTGAGTTTAAAAAAAAATCAGGATTGCTGTGTGTCCCTTTAAACTTTGTTCCCAGTTCCAGCCCAGATACAATACTATTTTCTCTCGGCAGCTATTTTACGCTTGCGTAAAACCTTGCTTGTATTACAATGATTTTGTGTCCCCTTATCAGGATGCATGTTTAATGTAATTAATATTGAAGAAACTAAACCACTACATTTTGCTAAAAAAACGTTTTTCTTAACTCCGTCCATTTGTTGACGTTGCACAATAAATCATCCCGTTATTATGAGTTTTTGACGGCGTAACCTTCAATCTAATTGTAGATTACAAAACTATATATTTCAAATTCGAAAAAGAGTTTCGCCAGAACTAAAACTATATTACATATAATATGAAATAAAAAAATGAACATATTCGATCTTGGTTTGTTCACATTTGAAACATTACAGTTCGCCACTATGCTTTCCTATTTAATTGTACGATGACCGGACAGGCTGTGGACCCTATGATGACGCCTACCTAAAGCCCAATGGGACGGTGGCGTTTGATGTTTGTCTATGATCTTAATGGTTTATTCTCTTGTTGCTCTGGCTTCTGCCAATTCATTGAGTCCCTTCATTGTGGCTTTCTATGCTATTGTTTTTTTGTATTATATTTACACGAGCATAGGTGTGTTTTACTTATATTGCCTATTGACTGCCTTGTTGGTTAGAGATTAGATCATGGCGGGGATTTCTTTATTTAGACAATCCTGTTTTAATGGGATGAAGTAGGGTAAGTGAGAGGTTTGGTGCACCCTAGAACCGGTTTAAACCCCCAGTGGCCTTTGTTGCCACTGACCGTTCCAAGGCGGTAGCCTATTGTCAACCCTTTTGTGTTTATGATGTCGTTTTCATTTTTTATTACTTTTGCCTTCTCGTTTTCTGTTTGCCTGTTTGTTTTTGTGTTTTGTGGTTTACTGTCGTCCTTGAATGTTGCTTTCCCTGTCCGATATTTTTATCTCTCTTTATGTCCGGTGAACTATGTCATATGTTTTCGACGGTGTTCCTAAATTACATTATGGTTGCCACCAAAATATAACGGTATGGAATGCTAGACATTATAAAGTTCTTCAACACAACAGTTTTAATAGATGCACAGCGACGAAAGGATACGTTATCTTTTGTTTAATGCAGTTTCGCAGACAAACTGTCTTGGGCTCCTTTGAATCCTGAGGACAATAGTTATCCCCAAGACAGACTTCGTTAATGTTCGTGCAGAGTCATACATGCATATTGACAGTTGAAAATGGTCATATAGGACGGACAAGAGGCACATGAGGGCCTATAGCGCGCCACTTGCTAATGGGGCCTTAGCAGTCTGTTCAATTTAATTTAAATGTACCATTGTCTGTAGGATTCAATCACATAAACTCATTTAAACAAGAAATGTTTGTTAAACATGAAACAAAATGCTAAAGTGTATCTCACCTGTTTCTGCCTGTATCTCATCTGTTTCTGCCCGTATCTCATCTGTTTCTGCCTGGTAAGATATTGCTTGTGTCGAAGTTGAAGTTCATTATATGATACTGGTGGTTTTCAAAGTCGTCTGAGGTTTTATCAATATTGATGCTTTGGCAAAGTTTGCATAGGTAAAGATCGGATGCAAAATGGAAGCACTTGAGAGTTGACATTAAAAGTTAAAAGATGGACAACAGACCATGGTCGATAGAGCTAAAAATTACAAGTAGACAATGAATACTAGACCATGACAGAAGCATAAATAGGGAAGATTAACAAAAGGCAGCGTTAGGCATTTAAAGGGTGCATTACCAAGAAGCACTGTTAATCGTTGCACACGCTTGACTTTCAAGGCTTTGTGCACCACTTGTCGCAGATTTGTTTTTATATTGCTATGAAAGAAATTTCATGTTGAGTCTTTCACCAGATACACAGGCAGATGTTATTGAAGCATTTAATGACACCTCTCGGTATCTGGATGACATATTGAACATTGACAACCCTCTCTTTCCAATTATGCTTAATAATATTTATCATAAAGAACTTCAGCTTAACAAGGCTAATATTTCTGATAATAACGCTTCTTTTTTTGATTTAGATCTCTCTTTTGAAAATGGTGAAATTATTAGCAAAGTCTATGACAAGAGAGATGATTTTAATTTTGACATTGTTAATTATCCCCACTTGGATGGGGATGTTCCCCGAGCAACTTCTTATGGGGTCTTATTCGTTTTTCATGAGCTTGTACTCGAGTTGGGGACTTTAATATTCGTAATCTTTGTATAAGTAAAAAGCTACTCCATCAGGGGTACTGTTACCATTAACTTCGTAAAACGTTTGCAAAATCTTATTATCGTAACCCTGATCTTCTTTCCAAATATAAAAGCAATTTAAGTACTCTTCTGTGACAAGGACTATCACAACCTGACTTCTATGGTGATGTGATTTACAAACTTCGTAAGGTTCTTGGTCATGATCACTTTCATACTATCTTTGTTAAAATTGTTAAAAGGTTTATCAAAAGAGGTTATGACCCTATCATGTTGCAACGTACTGCGTGCTTGGTGGTGGACCCTTTTACAGTTTGCCACTACGCTTTCCACTTTAATTGTACGATGACCGGACAGGCTGTAGACCCTATGATGACGCCTACCTAAAGCCCATTAGGACGGTGGCGTTTGATATTTGTCCGCGGTCTTGTCTTGTCGTGCCCTCAATGCTTTATTCTCTTGTTGCTCTGGCTTCTGCCAAGTAATCGAGTACCTTCATTGTGGCTCTCTAGGCTTTTTTTGTATTTATATATACACGAGCATCTAAGTGTTTTACTTATATTGCCTTTTAAAGCTGCCTTGCTGGTTAGAGAATATTTCATGGCGGGGATTTCTTTATTTACAGTGTCACGTTTAAATGGGATGCTAATAGGGTAAGTGTGAGGTTTGGTGCATCCTAGAACCTGGTTTAAACCCCAGTGGCCTTTTTGGCCACTGACCGTTCCAAGGCGGAAGCCCTATTGTCAACCCTTTTGTGTTTGTGATGTCGTTTGCATTTGTTGTTACTTTTGCCTTCTCGTTTGTCTGTTTGCGTGTTTGTTTTTGTGTTTTTTGGTTGACTGAAATCATTGAATGCTACTTTCCCTGTCCGATATTTATATCTTTCTTTTTGTTTGTTTATTGGGAAAGTATGTTGAAAGGCATAAGTTTGCTTAATAGCATACAGAATTATTGCAAGCAATTGTAAGGCAAATGTTCTAAATATAAAAGGGGACATAGTTTAGTCAAAATAAAAGCATGAGTTATACAACTTGGTTGTATGTGTTGTGTGATGATGCATGTGTGTGTGAAGTTTCAATCCACGATGTAAAGCAGTTCAGAAATACATACCAAATGTAGTAAAGTTTTCTAAGGATGAAAGAGGCCATAAATTGTTAGAATAAAAGCATGAGTTATAGAACCTGGCTGTATGATATTGTCTAATGATGCTCAATATAATTATGTCTGAAGTTTCAATCCGCCATGTAAAGTATTCAGAGATACAAGCAAACATACCAAATGTAATCAAGTTTTCTAAGTATGAAATGGACCATAAATTGTTAGAATAAAAACATGAGATATAGAACCGGCTGTATACTATTGTCTAACGATGATCAATACAATTAAGTGTGAAGTTCCAATCGATCATGTAAAGCATTCAGACAGGTGATTTGAATGATTTTTAAAATTTACAGTCCTTATTGACAAGACATTTGTCTCGTTCAGAATGAAATTTGTTTTGATTTATTGATTTGTTAATTGTTATTATTGAGATATTAAAGGTATTGTCTACTGGTGCGTTAGCTGTTTGGTTCAGTATATTATGCAGTTTCAGAGATACAAGCTTAGATACAAACGTTAAACAAGTTGTATAAGTATAAAAGTGGTCATACTTCTGTTAAAATAAAAACATGACTTAAACAGACTCATTAAAACCGAGTCTGCTACTTTTCTCTCTTGGTTGTGTTTGGTGCTTCTAAAGGATCACCTTTCACCTTTTTATTTGGGATCATCAAGCACATTCTTTGTTGCTTTAAAGTAGAATATCGCTTAAGCCGGTGCTAGCATGCGTGAGAGGTGTTGAATCTTATAATTACCTCTCATGAACAGACTCAATAAAACCGAGTCTGCTACCTTTCTCTCTTGTTTGTGTTTGTTGCTTCCAAGGGATCACCTTTTCAGTATGTATTGACATTCACACTAGCGTTGTTCAATGCTGTGTGGCGGC